>JAHZMW010004533.1:0-18591 GCA_027743745.1 Alloscopus bannaensis
CAAAACAATCGGGTGTTTTCAAAGAATTTCAATAGCATGTGTCGTAGGAGTGCACACATATGGCTTCACAAAAGCTGCTTTTTTGGGGAGAAAATTACGTAGAAAAAGTCAACCATGGAAGGGAACAGGAGAACAAAGGGCATTCGAATTTAATGATGACAATTATGCCTTGCCCTTGCATAGTTCAGAAGCTTACAGGAACAGCAAATGGGAAGCGTAAGCCACCCTCGTTCTTTACCTCTGTCATCATCATGCAACGATAGTTAAAGTTGTATTGTGCGTTTTCTGGCTTGTCATTGATTTGGTCGTTGAAGACTCATTAGAACGCGTGCAGTTGTACATTATTGGGCAGACCTTGGGAGCACACAATTTGGTTGAATAAAATATCATACATCACGAAACAAGCGTGTGCTCAGCACACTTGCTCTTTGTGTGCATGGCCACACACGAGCTGTAAACGATTGTCTCGACCACCTATATACCTTTTTACTTGATACGCTTTGGTGTAAATTTTGTGCGTACTATTTTGGAATATTATTGCTCTGCAGAAGCATTTCCTAGAGAGAGGCAATAGGAGGGAGTCTCCTTTGAAAAGGGGAAAAGAATGAGATAATGAGTCTGGTGGAAAATTAATACGATCTCGTCCGGTTCGTTAACTCTAAAACGGCTGGCATGAATCTCCTCCGTGGTGTCATTTGTCCCCAATATTCCTTCCTTTCCCTCCTGGATTGGATACACCCGGATGCACGCTCATCCTCCACCATTTTTCGCCTCTGTACTTTTCACGAACGAGTATCCTCGACTCACTCGTTTCCGTCTGCTTAAACTCTCTCTCTCCGCGGTCAAAAACGCAGTGACTTTGGGTTCTTATTCAAACTGTCATGTCATGTGTGCTTTATTATCACATCCGGCAGAACTTGTTGTTTCTGCCGTGCAAGCTTTCGAGGAATTTTCACTTAAACAATGTACTTGAATGAAGCTCTCACCTCCTCCATATGCATGAGCATTTGGATTAGTGGCCTTGCCAAAGGCGTACCCTCCACCAGAGAGGACTCTACAACAGCAGCCACATTCTGCTGACTCTTTCCCCTTCAAAGTGTATTTTGCGTTGGTGGTGAGAAATCTTGCAAATTGTGGAGAAAGAATCTAGCTTTCAGAGAGAAACTAACGATGACATGCTTCACTTGGAAGGAGTGTAAGCAGTGTGCATGCCTACTTTGTGTATTTTGTGGAAAAGCAACAGCCGTTCGTGAGCGGCGTGCTCTCTTCGATATACATTGTTTGGAGTAGTGTCATTTTCTTTTCGTTTTAAAACCCGACAGTCACTTTCCCTCCGTTCTCCATGAACCATCATTCGTTTGTCTTCTTTCTCACAAAATTTTATAACGAATTGGTTTACGTATTATCGCAGCATCACCATATTATCAAACTAACCCACCACCACCCCGTGTACGTATGCGGTGTAACCCTTTTTCCTGAGAGATACAAAATGGGAGACAGGGAGAGAATGAATAAGCACCAGAACGAAAATCATAGAGACGACTGTCGTTTTTCCAGCTTTTGTGACAATCATCAAGATTGATAATGATGATGCAGCAGGAGGAAAGTCAAGCCAACATGTACTGGGTACGACTCGTTAACTCCGGTTGCACCCTTGTCACGAGAGAGAAACCTTCCGGCTTTTGTTTAATGCATGTGGGGCACACTTCCACTCATCTTGCAGCGTCATCATAATCGCCATGAACTGGTCCCTTTAAATCAATTTACAAAATGTGATTTCATCCATGAGCATGAGCAGAGAAGATTTTCCCTTGAAAGGCTCTTCAATTGGCGAGTCATACGCGGTTTTATAGAGAGCATAATACGGATTACCTACAAAGCACATTTTGCTTTCAATTTGAAGTAGGGATCATAAACTTGGCAAAAAGCCGCTCTCTCTCTGCAATGACTCAAAACGGCGAAATTTTAATACTAATACTACACGTAAGATGTGCGAGGACATCATAAAAAAGCTATCTACAACAGAATGTAAGCCTTTGTCCGGATTCTGCAGGTTCACCTACTCCATTCACGTAGGCATCTATTCTATTACTTATTACTATTATTATTATCATGAACTTTAGCAACCCGAAATAATCATACCGCACCCAAGAGTTGACATCTACATAGGACTTCATCCATTATCCCTATTGTTAACATTATTTCCTCCTCTTTCTCTTCCCCATTCGTAACAATATTTATTGGCTTCGACTCAGTTTACTTGGGACAAATGGACACATTCATGATATGATTATTGCGAGGTCGTCTTCCCCATTATTGTGCTCTCCTTTTGATGGGACATTCAAAGTGATCGTGTGTGTGTGACTCTTTCAGAAAAAAAGCACCCAGCTTTTTGGGTTATTACGCCTCGAGTATATAATAAAATTTCAAGCTGAAAAGCCATCTCTTTTCCTCTTTTTTTCACTCTCCATTTTCACATCATGTGTGTACGCGGAGTTGATGATGGGGAAGCGATTCGCATGCATGTGTGTACACTATATGTTGTATCTCTGTTTATGAGCTCTTCACACAACTTACAACAACACAAAATGTGACAGGATAAAAATTTAGTCTGAGTGCCCTTTTAAGGACCACACACACACACGCCATATCGTTGTGCTGAGAGAGAAGGATCACTTTTTATTTATGCATTACACGCTACAAACATACTTACTCCGTAAAACCTAAACATCTGAATGGATTTCAAAGGAAAAAAGTTTTTTTTTCTGTTGATGTTGTTGTAGATTTGTGTGTGATACAGAGAAAAAAAAAGTTATCTGAAACCACCACACCGTGCCCACACCCCGTACAAACACATACATACTCAGCCTGAACACTAGGAGGAAAATAGAAAAGAAAAATCTTGTTTTCACTCTATTCTTTTTCTTGGTATAAAGTTATTTCGTCGTCGTCGGGGCGGCGGAAAGGGACAATCGACATTTTGTGCATGGCTGCAAATTTTATGAACTGGAAACAGTTTTTACTTCTATTTTCTCTTCCTCATTTCAGTCCACTAGGGCATCTACACCGCATCACGTCACATCATTCCTGAACCATCTTATATGTCCACAACTGAGCGAGAGAAGAATAAGTGTAACATATTCTGCGAACACACAACTCCCATATGCACCCGATAACAAAGGGATAGCGAAAAGAGCACGAAAAATGTACGTTTTTACTATAAGGCCAACAAGAAAGCATCATCATATCGTCGTCGGCACGGTGTAGTCACCAGCTAAGATTACCCATTTTCGGAGGAAGCGAATGGGAATTGTTCCGGACGGATGGAATGGATTTGCACTTTGCCCGCTTTTTTATTCCAGGGAAACCTTAAAAATCCCAAGTCTTTCGACGTACTTAACGACAACACGATGCCATACCAAACACAGAGGCAAAGGTAGAGAGAGTAAGAAGGATGTTGGATGGATAATACGCTTTTGGCTTTGGCTTACCTCTTTTTTTCCAGACTTTTTACTCTCCGGTACGGATCGGATGGGAAAAAGGTAGTATATTTAATGTGCCGTGTGCATACAAACCAGATTGGATCCCTATTTCCTTTCCTTATACCACACACACTCTCTCTCTCTCTGTCGGTGTAAAGCAAGCGAAGAGATGGTTTTGATCATGATCAGCATCAGTAACACTGAATTTTTTTTTGCTTTACACATTTTTACCTTCCCATATTTTCTCCTGGAAAAGTGTAAACTTCTTATAAGAATCATCATATCACATCTTTGAGTGTGCTCCCCTACATTCTTTACGCAATTGTGAATCGTACGTGTTGTACGCACAAACGGCAGAGGCTTGCATGAGGAAAACGGGAGAGCCCAATCATCCATTCCATTACTCGCTTGACCAGGCATGGGACAAGAAAGGTCGGTAAATCATTCAAATACATTCACCCCGAGAATCGGGAAAAGAGCAACAGTGAACTCGGTGAATGTTTGGTTTGCATGTTAGATGCTCCTCTTCAAACGGTATGATTCTCCGCTCGTATTTCCCATGTTTTTACGAGATTTCAAGTGTTTTTTCTTGTGCCTTCTTCGCCCCGTTGTGGACGAAGGACAACATTCCCTTTTTGTGGAAGAGAGCACAGACAATATTATTGAATTAGTCGGAAAGGAGGATAACCCCGACGAAAGTCGCATCTAATGGATTTTTAGTACGAGCAATCAATTCACAGCTCACGTTACTCTCCCTCCCTTTTTGTTCGCACGTTCATTATTTGATTCGAAAAAAATTAAATCAATGCAGTGGTGAATGAATGAGTGGTAATTTTGAGGAGACCTTCCATTACGCTACTTTCCACTTCAACCTTTATACACGTTTTTTTTACTTGCTCACACTTTCTCCTTTGGGATAATCTAATGAATACCTCGATAGTAAATGGAAAAAAGAAAATTGAATTTATTCTCCACAAGAAGATTTTTTCTTTACTCCTTTTCTTCGAAATACGTGACCCAGGAAGAAAAAGAGGTGTATTCTCTACAGAGTAGTGTAAAATCATGTGCATCATCATCTTGTATATAATTTTAAGCAGACACTAAGGTTCGTTCTGGTGTGAAGGTTTCGGAAGAATGCTACTAAAAGAAGTGTAAAGGGAAAGGAAATAAAAAAGACAAAAAAGGACGAAAAGGAGGAGTGCCGTCGTATTGGAGAGAGAATGCCATCCAGTTTACGAAGTGCATTACCATAAAAATAACAGTGAATCATGAACATCATTGAGTGAAGGATTTTTGTTCGCGTAATGTAATGCAAAAAAAAGAAGAACGGTAGCGAATGCTGAATATGCCATACCATAAAATGAGTCCATTGTGCTCAAGTGTAGTCTGCGTGTGTGTGTAAAGACGGAATTTGTTTGCATGCAAATGTTCTCCAGAATATGTGTGTTTTAATACAATGCAAGCAGTGTGTGAGAGAGGAAATGGGAAAAAGTTTTCCCAGTTGCGTAACTAATCATTATTATGTGTGGCCAAAACCAAACAACATTTTATTGCACACTCTCAATGCTCTCACACTTTGCTAACGATCCACAGATTAGACTGGAAAACAATTTCGTTTTACTCAGGGTTATTCCGGCTACAGAAAGAAAGAGTGTAAAAGTGTTATGCAGACACACACACATACAAATACTTTAACTACGCACATTTTTCCCATTTGATTCGTCACTATTGTTAGTCTCTTTTTCACACAAGTACTAAAACACTTTTTTTTCTCTGCTTCTTGGAACGAAGGCAAAAAAGGAACAGAGCGAATTGCTCGTGATGATGTACACAAAGTGAACAACTGCATTATAAAGTATCATTAAAAGCCATCTCTATTCTAGACATCATTCCAGTAAAGAGAAATACTGGAAGAAGGGGTTGTTGAACCACCCTTTTGCGCTAGGATAGACATTTACAGATAGAGTAAATTCATGGAGAGAAAGCATCATGCAAAGAAGCAGTTACAAAGGGGGAAAGTTGTTACAAATTTATTGTAAATTTGTACTGGAATGAAATAAGTGGAAAGCGTGAAACATTCAATTACACCACTTCTGAATGGGATGAACGGAATCGGCGATAGAAAGTGATGCAAAGTTTTGTTGAGGAATGTTTGTTCGCATGTGAATGAAAGCTGGGAAACGCATGCACAACAAAACAACAGGATGACGAGTGTGTAAGATGTTGGCAGAGTAGTTTTCATGCATCAAGCTTAATCAAATACAGAGAGAAGGATAAAACCGCCTGGAGAAATCTTCTCTTATTTAGATGATGAGGAAATGCACTGGGAACGACATGATTCATTTAGGAAACAGCACGAGCATCCTTTTCTCTCACACAACTTTTTATCTACTCTCTGCTCCTCTCTCTTGTGGCTTCTTTGCTCTTCCATCTACCACCTAAAAACTACCTACTCATCCCGAGCTGAAAATTTTGGTGGTACTACCTAATGAAAGGTTTGGCGGACACGGAGGCAACAAATTCAACTGCGTGCGACAGAGACGACCGTGTGATGCTAAAAAATGGAAAACTAGATGTTCTCTCTGTCTCTCGTGTCACTTGGCAGATTGGTTGATGCACACCATACCAAACACATTGATGGCAATGTGACATTCATCGTGGAGAATGAGAAATGTCCCTGTTTCAGGGAAGCAGTTACCATAAAAGGCGCACTCACTGTTTAATACATTGAACACCACTTGCGCTTGCGAATGCCAATCAGTATTTCTGAGAAGTAGAGTCGTTCATACTGTGTCTCCTTCTGGTCTAATTTTTTTATCCTCAGAGCCTGCTCAGGGATGATGAGGGAGCACAGAGCAAAGTGAGAAAGAGAGAAAGGCTTGTGTACATGCTTTCAGAATCCAAATAGAAAATTGGTATTTGTGTGGCAGTAGTGTGTCTCATATGGATAATATGTGTTTGTGCGAGACTCTTAGACATTTTCCTACCATTTCTCCCATGCATGCGTGCATCCATCCATCCATCCATCCGCAAATCCCTAAAGAGCCACTAAACTAATAAAATCGATTTTATTATTCCTCTGACAGACAAGGGAAACGAGAGAATTATTTGAATGTAATGTTGCCCAACCCAAAGGAGAAGTGGGACCACAAAACTACTAAATTCATGTTATGCTCGCTCTTCTTGTATCCGTATTATGGAATAAGACAACTCGACAAAATGTCCCTTAATGAAGGAGCTTATTAAGCGTGAAGAATTGGTAAAATCTGTTCACTTTATGGCCCTACTGCTGTCGCACCACCACCACCACCACTGTCACGAACCACACCACCGAGAGTCACTGCGTATACGACCACACGTACTCACATATGTACGACATTGCTCGTGCTTCCGTTACTTCATCTGTGTCCTGAAATGCAATTACGGATTTTACACGGATCTAATAATACCATTACACAACGACGACGTTTGCACACGAACTCGGTACATATGCTGAGAGACGGGATAAGAGTTTACTCTCTCATGTCATGTTTTCCCTGAGACGGGCAAACAACATAAACGAGAGTCGAGATTTTGGGCGAGGTTGCCTCCAACGATAAAGCATTACTCATTTTTATGAAGATCAAACCATGTGAATGTGTGAGCCTGTGTCTCCTTTATATTATTGCATTAAAGCTCAGAGACGGTTCCAGGACGAGAGCAGATGCAAATTTCTCTGTACCCGTCGCCACTAAACACACACGCTCTCTTTCTCTTCCTCTCCGTTTGTCAACCATCCAATACATGCATCTGCTTTATTAAAGAGGCTAACTAAAAATAAATGTTGGCTTGTGAAATGAATTCCTTTGACAGGAACAACGAAGGGAGAAAAAACTTTATTAGCATATGTGTCGCTCCTGATGTTCTTTCCTTGTGCTTATTGCTCATTATCAATCACCGAGGAAAAACAAGCACCACACAATCACTGCTCAGTTCTTGTGTGTGTAGATGCTTGTATCCAGAGAATCGCTTGTGTAATGAGGGAAAAGGGTGCCAGAGACTGCGGTGTTTATGTTACCCTTACTTTGCTCCGCTTATTTTGCATGGAAAAACTTTTTAATCTTGTCTTTCTCCACACCAGAGTAGTCGTTGTAGTAGAAGGGTTTTACGGTTCGAGTTATATCGCTTTTTATTGCATCCTGTGACGAATTCATTTTCAGAGGATTTTCCTTAAAATTGAGTAAAGAAACGGGTTGCTGGTTGGAAAAAGAACCTTGTAAAATCCACTTTATGATTTTGTTGACTGACAAAAAACGATGAGACAGGAGAGAGAGAGAGGGGAATTGGAGGAATGAGTGGTGGAGATTTTTTTTTTGCGCCAAGGATTTTCTTTGTAAATTTCCCTTCGGTGTTCCAGATTAATATGCTGATTTTGTTTTGGAGTTGTAAACAAATACGACGAGCAAAGCACAACAACGGACCATCTAAGCGAACTGTGCCGGCAACGAGGAGACTTTAACTGGCACTTCATTATAGGGGAATGGTGTTTAAAGTTGGGCTTGTCATCTCGAGGATTTTCTAAATTTCATAGTGATGAATCAGATTTCAAATACCCATAAAATACCTGAACGATAGTGGAGACGTTAAATGTCAGATTTTTAATGCTGCTTATAATGCTGAAAAACGAGGCGAGAAAAACAAAAGGCAGAGAGATGTGATTTGACATGCCAGAGAATTTTCAAGAGTTCTTCCTCACTCTCTTTCTCTTTAAAGCAAAAGCTCGTTATTCTGCTGATTTTGTTTGCAGAATACATAAAGTCCTGTTTGTTTTACATTTCCACTTTTATTGTTTGTGGCTTGCAGCTAATCGTAATGAGGTTGGCTTTGGCAAATTCATAAAAATCGTGTGTGAGCCACTATATTTGCCTTGTGTGCGGGTTGTGGTGAGAATGGAAGCGTACATGTGCCATGAAAGAGATTTTAACGGCTTCCTCCCGTGTGTGTGAGCGTCAAGATTATGGTCACATTTTGGAACATCATCATTTCACATTCACGGCACAGAGAAAACTTTTTCAAAGCCGCATTTCCCATTCCACAGAGTATGTCTATATTCATCCCGTAATAATGCAATGTTCAATAATTTTTATTTTTCTTTGGGATCATCACCACACACGAAATGCACAGGCTCGTAGGAAAAATTAAACAACCAAAAAGTAAAAGAAGAGTTCTCGGTTTGATCCGAGCACATTCAGTGGCACATACAAATCACGATGAGCACGGTTCGCTTCTTCCTGCATTGCATCGCATCCATTTTTCTTCCATTTTCGAAAGGAAAACATGTGAAAAAAAACTCTTGTGAATAGGAAAAGTCGTATAACACATGACATCCTGACAGCCAACAGAGCAGAGCTTTTTGCATATATGCGGATAAAGATTGCACACATGAAAAGAATTCCACATGAGATATAAATCCATCACCTTTACATTTCAAATTAGTGTGCCCTTAGAAAAGCAAACTTTTTTTGCGTCTTCCCGTTTGTCGTAAATGTATCGTGTGCTCATATTATGTTTGTATTACGTTTCTCTAACAGAGAGCGTAAGCTCACTCGCTTAATATAATTTTTCCCATTTTGCCTCTTCTTCTTGTACACTTGTTCCCTCCCTTCTCCCGTTTCATGTACACATTTTCGTTTTCTCTGCTTTACATTTTTATATTCTGTATTCCCTGGCGTAAATGTCAAAGTGAAAAAATATGCAGTACATCAACTTAAATGTTTACACAGAGCGCTTCCTATAGGGCAAATATATACATATACCGTGATAATAATATTGTAACTAGAAATTTTGTTGTTCGCTTCATTCCATTGTGTTCCATTGTGCATTGTCAACTCTCTCTGAGCCTCGAGAGTTTCTCTTGGATGCGAGAGGAACTTTACACACACACATTCTTACGCATGTAAATTCTTTTACTTTTTTTTGCCCAGTGTCAAAAAATAACTAGCATCTGCCTAAACTTGTTTTTTTTTCTGCCGGATGCCTGAGAGGAAATCCGGAAATTTGACGACATGATTTGTTAACTAATATTGCCAAATGACTAAATTGTGCTTTGTTTCTTCATATGTACCTACGCAAGCGTACCTTGAAGTATATGTACAAACTGAGAGAGATTACGGTATTGTGTGACAAAACGGATATGGAAATGTTGAAAGGTGTGAGACAATTCTCATTAATTTTTGTTTGCTTTCTGACACTGAACCCATCCGAATCCGTTGAGAAGCGCACATTCCTCCTACGCATCATCGTGGACTTTTCTTACACTGGCGTTTTCTCCGAGAAATACCAAATTTCCGCCTGTTACCTACGTACATCAAACGACCACGCATCTGGCACAAAATTTAACTCTCTCCTTCGTCTTCATCATCTTCATCTGCTCGAGATTTGTCACAGTCAGTGAATCCGCTCGCGTTGTTTGCTTGTTGTACAAAGAGACACCGCAAGGAAGTTAAACAAGCCTCCGTTCTCACTCTCGGGCTGAATATGAGAGTTTTGAATAGAGAAAACAATAATCTAATCACACGCGTTGTTACTCCTTGCTAATGTCTATCATGAAGATTGATGCTGAAGTGTAACCTGGTCCGAGCCGAATTGTTTACAGAAAGTGTGCTACCACACACAGCTAGAAAGAAACAATGAACCTCCATGTACCTCGTCACCGAGCGTATTTGCATTTTAGTACTTTTGAGTTTATAAATACGTTCAAGTGAACTTATGCGAGAAGTAATTTATTAGGAAAAAACTTCAGTTTCAAAAAGAGTCAAAACAGCAAATCTCGGTTTCTTCCAATATCATCCCTAAGCTTACAAGCCATCCTCCATAAAAACCCTCAGACTTTTTTTTTACAAAAACGACTGTGATATCAAGTATTGTAGAAAATGGGATGCAGTGTTTGAAAAAAAAACACAATCAAGATGAAGACAGGTTGCACACAAGAAATGCAAACAAAAGAGCACACACGATGTGCGTAACGACATGCTCTCCTGTGTGCAATACAGTAAAAAAGTATTCATTTTGAAATATTGAGCACCAACTGCACCAGCCCAGGCATCCACATCAATAACACGTCACGAAAGTAGTAAAACTACACTGAAACTCAAGTCATCCCATACCATTTTTAAAGAGGAAAAAAATATCTACTTTTGAGCATTTTCTTCTTCCCCCCTGTGTTTGAGGTGAATAAAGAAAGGGTGAAATGGGTTCATCTACTTTTTTCATTATTCCTTTGTTGTGGTGAACAGTTTGTAAACTTTATTTCATTTTTTTCATTCTTTCTTTTCACAATAACAAAATGCACTACAAAAATGATCAGAGCTCACAGAGTTGTACTGCACAGACGGACACCACGCCATTCAATGCGCCAATATACATTCATCTTTGAGTTGACTTGAATAGGAGAAAGCACAACAGGAGCAAGATCTCTAAATCTGTGTGTGGCAATAATGTGAAAGGGAAAGT
The DNA here is from genome assembly GCA_027743745.1 of Alloscopus bannaensis. NCBI lineage: Eukaryota > Metazoa > Arthropoda > Collembola > Entomobryomorpha > Entomobryidae > Alloscopus > Alloscopus bannaensis. Next base: position 10,974 of record JAHZMW010004533.1, read on the forward strand.
GCTCGTCGTAACAATATTATGTGTGTAGCAACTTTGGACATGGTTGCAACTTTTTTTTTCAACATCACCACGGCTGAGAGCGTACAAACACACACGTCTTGTCTTCTACTTCCTTAAAGAGGAACAGCCACTGGCTATCATCTCAACAAACAAGAAAAGTTATATATTGGTCTGCGCACAGGATACTCAACGAAGGAAGACGAGAAATACATGCTAAAATAAGAGGCGAATTTTTTTAGTCATGTCAGACGGGGAAAAATGAAAGCAAACATGCTATTAATCACACGCATAGAGTCATTCTTATTACAAAAACTAGAGAGAGAGAACGATACGAAAAAATTGTTCGTATAAAGAATGGAGGTTTGTTGAAGAACGTAATATATTTTTCTTCATCGCAAAAAAATCTCATATTTCATGTATAGTTTTCATATGACCACCTTTCTAAACGAAACGATTTTTTTTCTTGGGGAAAAGTCTGGAAACAGGAAGTTCGGAAGGGCATACGTAAAGGGAAAACGTATAAGATTTGCGTCAAGGCATGCCACCATAATAATGTGTCTACAACTTGCATAGAAAAAGGACTTGTATTCATCCGTGTTTTTGAGCCATCTTCTTTCAGCCGTTGTTGCCGAAACGGAGAGAAAGGTACGGCTTGCTTTTCGCAGAGAGAGCAGAAGTAAAAGTGCAACATAAAATAAACTACATTCCAAAGTGGAGAAAGAAACCCAGCTGTGATGATAATACTGATAGGATCCAATTCTTTATTGTGCACACACTTCTTCCTCTCCAGAGTAGGCCAAGCCCTGCCACACCATATATCAATAATATGCACAAAACTATATGGCCAGCACGGGGTGAGAGAATGCGTGAGAGTTTCTTGAATGTAGGAATATTTTCGCCTGGTGGAATCCAATTGGAAGCCAACCTGCTGCCACCGCGGACGCCGCTACTGAAGAAAATATAGTTTTCATACCAAAGAAAACTTCCTCCAACCAATAACACTGTTTTTTCGTGATAAATGATGATGGCAATATCACACATATATAATAATTTAGACGATGGAAATCTTGGGAAATATGGTGAGTGACCTGACATCAAGAACGAAATATAATGGTAATGGGGTGCGGTATGAGAGCACACGGTGTGTAGCAAAGCGATAAGGCAATAATAACAGGACATTGGCCTTTGCGGCCTGTTAGGTTTTTGTGGCTTTTGTTGCTTTGACTCTTGTATCAATTTTTAATTTCGTCCAATATTCCCTTTTCCCCCGTCCGCAACGTGTCAGTTTTAATGTGTTTTGTTGATTTTTGTCTCTGGAAGGACAACTGCCTAGAGTCTTGTTAGCCCTTTGATTGTCCACATTGAAGCTTGTCTCACGTATCATAAAATCTACGAGACTCTCGCACACACAAAACAAGCATCCGTGAACAACGTTATTTCTTGTTGGTTTTGAAACGGTTTTTAATGGACAAGCTCGACGAAATGGACAGGTGTGCTAACACCACCGACTCTGACGTGGGAATATGGTATTCATTAAAACATTTTTCAACTCGATTTTCCACATTCCAAAATTTTGAAGTATCTATAAATAGTTCATATAATTGGTACAATTTCTGGAGTTAAATCGTCGTCTGGATGTTTGTCAGCACTTTATACATTGGTCCCCACATTACTCAAACACAAGCAATAAAAGAAGCACTCCCTGAGGTCATCACCTCTGAAGAGTGCAAGAACTTAGGGTCTTACACAACAATACATTTCTAACAACCTATATTCCAAGGCCACTAACCAGGCGATTTAATATTTAATTAACCCCACACAGCATGAAAGCTGAACGGGTGGCTGCCGCCGATAAATTAGCTTTTGAAGATGCTAGTTTTCAAACTGACATCATTAATGCGCAGCCTGCATGCCCAACAGTGTGTGCTCTTTGAAATGTTGGAGCCATAAAGCTAGTGAAAGTTAAATTTCATAGAATATAACTAACCGAAAAAAGCGCAGATGGGTTGAAACAGAGATATGAAATAGAGCCTTAGTTGATTACAATTTTGTTGACAATGAACTGATATGACCGGTAGCAGATTGCAAAATTTCCTATTTTCTTCTGTTCCTACTAAATTTTACACGAGTAAAAATAGCAATAACAAATCGGTTGTGGGTTTAGCAGGTGTGAGCCTACTAATTAGGCTAAAATGAAGTGAAAGCAATGTGAAATTGAGTAGGTGCATACAGACACATTCGCTTCAAACGGTAATATGATTTGGAGGTATCTCTTCGCCAACAAAGATGGAGGAGTCTACAAAAAGACACATGTAATAGTCACAAAACAAATTTTCCTTTTTATTGAACAAATAACATGCTCGCGTCAATGCCGTTAATTACCAACTTTTATAGTGATGCATTACCAAGAATCGATCGCCTTATAGATTTTCTAAACCTCCTCTTTTGCGGCGGAAATAGTAATGTGTACATTCTGCAAAAACCAAATCTTGCTTAGAAGTTAAAATTTTCAGGAATACCACGGAATCGGCATCAGTGATTGGTCACCTTTATGAAACGAATATCTCTCGTAACTCTTTACTTCCTGTAACGTCATTGCTGTTCCTGTGAGAATGGCGTCGTATTTATATCCCACACATACCTAGCTCCAAAAAATTTTCACCCCTGGCCACGGAAAGCAAAGTCCTTGGGGCCTGGGGCACTATGTGTCCTTTTGCAAATAAATAAGAGTTGCTCTTTCAATTTTGATTCTCAAACAGGAATGATGACTCATCATTGATGAGGCTTTCTAATATTTAACGAATTTTTTATCAATTTTGCTCAGACACCTTTTTGTACAGAGCTTTTGGCATTTCTCTCGCATCCCATCGTGTGACTATCGTGGTGTGGTGATCACTTTGCTAAAATGGCTCGATCGAATTTTTTGCCAAGTGTTTGGCATTGCCACCTCTTCGTCTTTGCTCTTTGTGCTACTTTCCTGTTTTCCGGAGTCACTGGAGCGACACTCAACTCACCGGAAGCGAAAGCTGCTCTTAAAGTCAAGTAAGTCTACTCCCGCTCTCCCACTGATTTTATCCCACGCTCAATATAATATTATTCAAAATGTCGTAAGTAACATGAAATATTTATCCGACTTAATTCTATCGTAACAAGAACACACAAGCAATCCCGTTCACTGAAATGCCGCGTTTCTCATTCACATTCAAGAGAACATGTTGTGAAATGCATTGATTTGCGTTGGTCCGGAACCAGACTGAGCAGCATTCTCCGGTGATCAGACCCATTTACATTTTATGCACTCAGGAAGTGACTCTGTGCTAAGCTGGAGATCCAGCAGAATACCTATACCAGATTTGGACACAGCAGTGTTATCTAACTGGTAAAGCGGAGTCCTTGTGGGAAGAACATGATTTTCTACTCCCTATCATCGTTACGCCAGGTCTGCGGAGAGTGCGACGAAGTGCAAATCCCTCATCTACTTCCATGTGTATGATCAATGCTTTTATGCATATGAGCAGGTAAGTATCCCCGAAAGAGGGAGAGAAGCGATTTTCAAAAGTTTTAATGATTACTCACCAAACTACGTTTACTGTCACACTTTACATAAACAACTTGAAGATAATGATGTACTTTCACACATTCCACACGAAAAATGGGTAATCTCGCGTGCGTGCGCGAGCTTCAAGTTGGAGGTGAAAAAAAAATGAGCCACAGCTTTGGGAGTGAGAGACTGGAAATACTGGGTTAAAACGAGAACGGTTCACAAAGAGAGAGTGAGAGTTGTGAACCTTAGGTCGTACACTTAATATTATTCCGGAAATGGCCTCATTACCAAGAAACACACGATGAAAATGAAGAGCAATGCAAATGTAGGTAAACAAGTGGTATACTCAGACAAACACACGAACACTCGAGAAGAAGCACACTCTCACTCTATCTCTCAAAATTGTATTTTCACGCATTCTCGTGATCGCTTATCGTGTGCCTATGGCTAACAACTTTCCTTGGCTACATTTCATCTTGTAAACGGTTAGACTCTGAGTCGCGAAGGACGTTTTTCCTAATGGTATTAACAAGTAGAGGCACATGAATTTGCTGACATAAAGACATGAACTGCACATTACATTATATATCTCGCTTTCTCCACTCTGTCGCCAAACGAAGCTGAGTGTGCTTTCAACTATTTATTTTGTAAAACCACTTGAGCGTTTCCTCCCACCTCATGAAGGACTCTACTCGTGAGCCCTACTGGCACATGAGCACTTTTCTCGTGTTTAAATTGAAAGCAAAGAAAAAATCAGGACTCTCTCAGCAAGAGAAAGTGTGAATGCATACAAGTTGTTTAGGAGTTCTTCATACGGCACGCAGGTAACGGGATAAATTCAAGTAGGGTAGCGGCAGTGGTGTAGTTTCTTATGTGAATGAAAATGTGTCACGGTTGGATAACTTCATGTTTCACGCTTCGTTATGCATGCTATTTTTAAGTGAAAATGACTGTATTCAGGGCAAACGTTTAGACTCGGGAATATTTCTGTGCACACACGGACATAATAATGACATAACGAGAAGATTGTTGGTAATTGAGGGGACTGGAGAAAATGAGCTGTGATGTTTACTTCTCTCCTCATGTCTGCTGGGTTTGCGAGGAAGTACATACGAAAGGAACTTATCTCACGCTGCTCATTCCAGACCGACGTTTATTTATGAGTTTTGTTGTGCGTTATAAAGTTCATCGGTCGGTTTTGACACTTCACTATTTTCGTGGCATAGCCAAGCTATTTTTTCTGTCAGTGTATTGATTTAAGCGAAATGTCAAATTCCAGCCAGGTGCTGACGAAGGTATAGGACGATGACGTCAATCTTCTATAAGATCTGTATTTGAGCAGCAATTGTCTTTTGGAAGCAATTAACATGTCTGGACTGTCTGGCCAATTTAGAAGTATTTTTAAAAACTACTGCAACGGCATAATCTTCGATTTGTTCGCACCTCCTTCAAAGTTCTGGAAATTTATAAATAGTAAAATGTTTCAAGTAGATTTAGGCGCGGTACGTATTTAATTTATGCAGAAATTTAATGTATTCCGTTAGAACTTACGAGACGGAAATTTGCTGTAATCTGTGCATACGTGAATCTTAAATAGTAAATTTCCCGAAGCAAATTTTTGCAGACCTGTAGAATAGTACCCGACTCTGTAATTACACTTCCTCTGCCCGCACATGATGTGTATACAGTAGAAAAGTCGCAACTCTGGTTTCCTCTGTCGCAAATACACATTTCTCTCTGAAAATAACCAGTCATTACGGGGTGGCTACTTTGTCAAGGGAAAAGAAAGTCATAATTAAAGGGCAACGTAAAAGAGAGCCATAAGCGACTGCAGGGAACACAAAAAGTGGAGAATTCTCATGCTCTAAAACGAAAGAGAGAGAGAGAAAGAGTATTTCTGAGGTCACACAAAATTAAAGGACTGCCACACCATCCTTCCAACTTTTTCCTGTTAATTTTAGTAATGCTTACTCTCTCAAGCGTGCACAACTCTAAAAACCGTCACAGAAATGGCAAATTAGGCAAGCCATATCTTTGATTATGTGGCAGGTAGAATGAAAGTTGTTTTTTACACAAAAAAACTTGCCAACCTTGGCTTCCTTCGTAGTCGAGAAAGTCTATGGAAAAGATACATAGTATGTTGCTTGTCGAGATTTTTCGTTTTCCTCCACCCATGGATTCTTTCACCTCTTGTGCTTTTAATGAATTCTGCCAAACTTTGCATAGAACACCGCATATTACTTTGAACGAGTTTTGTACAATAATCCAATCCAAAAAATGTGTTTTCCCTGCTGCAGTAATGACTTTCTTTTTGCAAGAGCAGTTTCTTTTCCGAACATTTCTACAGCCGCCCATCCAACAAAATTATAATGCTTCACACATTGTTTTCCCTCAATTGCCTTCCCTTTCTCATTGAGCGGTTTTATGCTGGAAAACACCTCTCTGCATAAAAGGCCACCCAGGCACCAGATCATTGTCCTTTTCCTTTTAGATTTTTTGGTTTGTTTATTCACTTCTAGTGGTAACCCGGCGCCTCTATACTCCACGCTCGAGTTTCAAGAGTTATTATATTACTACTCCATACGATTTGTGCAGAAGTGGTCTTTTACAAATATTGTGGCACCTTTACCCTTTGACAGCGTTTTATATGTATGTTGGCTGCTCCCGATTCTTTTCACTGTTTCCTTAAAAAGAACTACCCCACTACAATAAGCTAACACAAAATTCATCATGTAATTTTATACATTCATAACCAGCATATTGCTGGCGCACAATTGAATTAGAGCTCTGTTTTTTAAACTGGTTAAGTTTGAATTAGTAGGTGAACTCGGAAAGTCAAATGAAAAGGCCAGAGTGCGAGTGTTCAACGCATTCTTAATACGTAGAGTTGCTGCAGAAAAGGGTGGCTATACGTAAACTAGTTTATGCGTATGTGCGATTCTCTTATTCTCAGCGTCCAAGAATTATGTCCTTGTCCCTTTTAATGACTCTCCAAGAAAAGAACAGAAAAGAAAAAAGTTTGGTTGGTTGGGTCGGTGCGTGCGTTTCTAGTGAAAGTGGGCAACATATGAAGTGAAAGCTCATCATAAATTGGTTACAATGTAGTAACCTCTGAAAATTATTGTGACAGAACAGATGTTTGTCACCTCTTGGAGTTTGTGGCTCTCTCTTTCTAGTCTTCACTACGGACAACCAACATCCTCTACTTATTTTTTATATTTGAAAGTAGAAATTGCGACAAAGGAAAAGAGAGATACTGATAAAAAAGCTTTGAAAACTTTTCTTCTTTTTTTACTGGAGCGGATTTTATTTAGTGTAGATTTTTGTTCGCTCCCAACCATTTTTTGTACTTTAACCCGGAAATGCCAAATGGGTGGTTACAAGCATGATAACAAAGCTGGGCCAGTTTCATTGTGATATTTTAAAGCACGGTATTGGTTTCGATTCATGATTCAATATCTACATCCATGCATATTCAGCACCACAGTTTTATACTATGCAAATCTAAAGACGGAGAGTGACGTTTCTCCGTGACTATTTGACTGTGTACATGTAGGAACAGCAAGTGAGCTATCGTAGTAAGCTTTCGATTCAATGATAAAGCAATGCCTGCATTCGGAGTACACAAGGCGTAGACTATATATTCATCGTCTATACACAATACATAATATCTCACCCAACATACAACTGCCTCCTTTTCATCTATATGTATGTATGCATACTGTCGTCACCGAATCGACCACGATTGACAAGAATCAGAAACGTTTTCAAAAAATATTCACAATTTTATGTGCGGTTGAGATGTTGAGTGTGCCATCTAGATCAAATCACCTATCTCTGTCTGTCAGCTTTGTCATATTTCAAAAACCAGAAAGCATGTCAGTTTCCTTATGTGTCGCAAAAGTGCAAAATGTGTGCAACCACAAAACAACTGACAGAGTTACAAAAAAGGAGAGAAATTGTATTGGTCGTAGCGTAGCTTTGTTTGTGACATACGACTCGAGTAATGGCATTGCCTACTTGATATTACTGGCCTGCCGTCTTGCGATGGTGTGCCTGGTGGCTCCACCTGGT
>JAHZMW010004534.1:0-19193 GCA_027743745.1 Alloscopus bannaensis
CCGGCCACAGGTAAAGGAGTCATTGTTCAGTTAAGCGAGTGATAATTTGGGAAAGCCACGTTTCTTGCATTCAGAATGAAGTCTCATATACCCCCACTTGATCTGAAAGTTGTAAGCAACATTGCACAGGCTTTTTACAAGTCAATCAAATTCAGTAGAAATCGCATTCAATGCGAACCTAAAAGCAATTCATATCTTTCTGAAATGACAGAAAAATCCTGATGGTTATTAGGCGCAACAATAACTCCTCCCGATCAGAATAACACACATTTTCCATTTAAACCATCTAGATCATCTCACCCTGCCTTCGCTTGTGGTAGCCAGACAATGCAAATCATGAGTATTATTTTCTCTCTCTTTTGTAAACAGCAACCAACAAACTTGTTACTTTCTGTGGTGCTTTTATGACAAGAGATCGAGTTGACAAAGGATCTCGACGAGAATATACAAGAGCACAATAATACGCACGCACGAAATTCTTGTGTGTACATACACACATAATAATGAAGCGCTCCGAAGTGGCATTACCATTAAAGTGGCAAAGCGATGAGCCAGCGGGGTAACTCCTCCAAAAGTATATAATATCTGCATGAGTTCGTGTAAGCGTTTGTGGCAAGTGTGATTTGAGCGAATCCTCGCTCTTCATATTATGTTTCATTTATTCTCTCTGCAAGTGTGTTGTGCACACCACGAAAAGAAATCATTCCTTCCAAGGCATTACTTTGTATTAAGTTGCAATGAATCCAGGGATAGAAGTGAGGCACACACGATGACAACAACGTCTTCGTGGGCGAGATCTATATCTTCACATTCTGTGTGTGGTATGTACATATGGTGGCCGTATGAGTATCGTGTGTGCGTGCTCCTTTCACAGAGCAACCATTTTTGTCTCCTCTGCACCGCATCAAGCAGTATAGCAATTGAAGGCATTACTGGATACTTCCAGCCTTAATACTTCCGTCGCTCTATTTCATGCCAAATCCGGGAAGCTTTACCCAAAATCCAGTACTATTACTTGAGCCACGAGAGTTTTTTTCCTAGTTTTTGCGAGGCCATGTATGGGCTGGTAAACATCATAATATTTATTGAGTTGCTCTGGCTTATTATTATTTAGGGATTCCAGGAGGAGGTTCCAGGATTCAATGAACTCGGAGGACGTAGGAAAGAGTCTGAGTTTGGTGCTAGATAAAAAGCGGGAAGAGAATACAATGGAATACACAGGAGCCATTCTGCATCCCAATGAGGAGAGGATACAAAGGGGTTTTTATTGCGTAACTGATAAGATGACGCATTTAAGCGTGGAACTAAAAATAAATATGGGAGAAAACATCCCAAATTAACTTCCAGTTTTCGATCATCAAAATACAACCAAGTCACCGATGACACAATGAGGAATAAAGATGTTTTGTAGTATGCCACCAGAAAGTTTGCTCGCTCAGAAGCTCGCTACACCAGTGACACACAACCTCAGACTACAGAAGTGTTATTCAATTCGATATATTGTCAGTAATTTTTTTCAACGTTTTTACCTGCATAAAATATATTTTAAATCACACTAGAATGTTTTAAAAAACTGCGTCCATTCTGAAAATTATGGTACTACGTCTTCATCGACACATTACAGGTGAAAGTTAGTACCATGAGTGGCTTTGAAATTTTAGTGAAATGAAGATTTATATTTATAGGCTAGGTAAAACTGTGCTCAGTCTTACAAACTGGTTGCATGCGTGACCAGTGATCAATTACGGCATAGAGTCAACTATTTCTGCTAGTCTCGGGTCGAGGCTGAGTTACTCTAATAATATCTTGAAAAGCACAAACACAATCTCTTGAAGAGAATTGCAAGTTTTTCCTTTCTAGCCACTGTTAATGTGGTCTTGTACAAAACCGTTCCCTTGCTTTCTCGCTAGCTTAGTTCCACCTCTTCACGTGAGATGAAGTAACAGCAGCTGTCAACTGTGTACCATGCTTTATGAAGATTTCGGCCCTCGCTCGTGTTCACTATATGCATTAGAATGTTATTGGTAAAGTAAATTGATAAAGCCGTAATACATTTTGCTCATCCATTATAAGTCGACTATGAATCGACGAATGAAGTCTATCATGCTTGCCCATGAATCGGAATGGAACACAACAACGTATGTTATGTTATATATATGAATATGTGTAAGAAAAGTCTGTTGGCAAGATTTGCTATGAAAAACCACTCACTCTTTTACAGATGCAGAATTCGCGTTGGTCAATACCCAGGATGCACTTGACAGTTTATTTCTGACGACAGAGGGTTAAGCACTGATACATACGACTGTGTTCTCAATTTATTCTCAAACTCATCAATCATTATAGGCACGCAAATAATTCTGACTATTCTGAGTAAACAATACCTTCAAAAACCTGGTCGAAAAACGGATCTATATGAAACTTAGTAACTACATAGTACACTATTTTCAGCATAAACTCTAATGAGTAACTTTAACAGTTATTGTACTTGCCATGTCCATACCTTACCATAATTAATCAAGTAACAATAATATCAAATTCTAAATGGATTTCTTGATTTTTATTTTAATGCCGTAAAAAGTATATAGTATTTCACACCGAAGCTTCGTCAATGACTGTGATAGGCCGCTGCGCCGGAGGTGGACGGTTGCCCCATGGATGGTTTTTGAAGACAGGAATTTCTCTTGGTCCTCCCCCTGGAATTCTAAGAGTCTCAATTTGCACAGGAGACGATGAGTCCCCACCGTCGTCCATACTGGATTGTACAATTCCAGCGATGATGCTGTGTTGCTGACCGCTCAGCCCAGTGTTGCTCACCACCGCAGCAGTAGTAGTCCCAAGGCCATGTGCGGAAAATCCAACGATACTGTTTCGAGCTGTAGACCATCTTCGAACTCGGCGATCCAGCAGCAATGCAAATTCAGCATCATACTCCGATGCCAAGCAGTTTTCAACCTTGTTACAAGAGGTAATGCAGTCGCCACCAAAAAACTCTGCCCAGTCTTCAAAATATATATCCTGCAATATGACATAATACAGCTTTGCTTTACCCGACTGATCAAAAAGATGGGAATGTGAATAAAGTGGCGACTCTTACCTGGAAATCCATATCTGCCAAACCTTCCTCAGATATGCAAGTGAGTTCTTTTGAAAGCAAAGCCGGATCTAGTTGACTTCCTTGTCCGTCACCCCCAGAGTCGTTTTTCGATTGGGGCGACATGGGCTCAACTGGGAAGGCAAATGAAAGCCTCCGTATTTTGGGCGACTGCGTACTCTCTAACGTTTCACATCTACAAAATGAAATAATTCATAATAAAAATTTACTCCTAATCAGAATTCTGAGTTGAATCGTATACCACAAACAACATAAACGCACGTTTTCATGGAACTCTTTTCCGCCTTTCTCCTTGACAGACGACGTCGTCTAACATCGGTGAGAAAGAGACATGCGGACCCCAGGAAAACTGAAAGAGCTGAAAGGCAATAGCCGTAACCTCGCCCCCAATTACTGTTCAAATATCCTGGAATGAAAGACATTGAGATTATACACGTCAATCATTCCAGTACTATGCCAAAAGCTTTCCGAGAAAGTTTTGTGTTAAAAACATGTATCAAATTACCAGTAAGTGGGACACTAACAAAAACCGGGATGGCTTGAGACCACTGGACGAAAGACCACGCTCGTGCAAAGTGTCGAGCCCTGACCCTCTGATTTAAAACACATACAAACATACGTATGAAATACAACTAAATCTTCAAAAATACCGGAATAGGTTCATCTCCATCCACTTACCTCATACGTGTACACTTTGAGGGAGTAGCTGTAACCTCCAAAGGAGAATCCGTAGACCCAGACAAAGACAGCGAGCCCGTTGTGCCCATTTGCTCCTATGAGGGCCATGATTGATATTCCGCATATCACACTGGCTACCTGTGAAAACATAATGTCATTTGACTTTTCACTTTGCTGCAATTCCAAAAGTAAACCTGAAAAGATCTTATACTGCATGGCTTTATACAAGGACTCTCATGATAATGAGAGGATCATTGGTGAATGAGAGACTCTCATAACGACTGTCACTTGACGAAGTTCAAGAACCTTTGTAATGTGTGTATTACATAATGCTTTTACCTGGCACAAATACTGCTTGGAAACTCGACACTCCTGGTTCTTCTGAACAACAATGAGGCCAAAAAGACAGCATCCAATAACCCAAGCTGCTCCGAGGTACATGTGCAGAAGGGCAGATGCGAAGGGATCCATTTCGTCGCCACACTCTTTGCTCTAGGAAAGATTTCAGAATAATATGCGCATGAATGGAATTCATTCACCTGCATGTATTAGGTGTCAATCCCGAAGCAGTTCGTAGAATCTTTACTCAAATTCTTTTCTGACACAAACCGGAAAGTGTGTGCAATATTAATATATTTTCAACGCTTCTCATTCCACCCCTTTTAAGCTACTTGGTTGGAAACCCAAATGCAGGAGCTTCAACACCTTTAAGAGTCGGGTTTATGGTGTTTTAGCAGTGTCAGTGAATGACAAGTAATTTATCATATCACAGCAAAGCAATATCATATTTCAACCAGCCGCTGCGGACGTGCTCGTGTTACCACCAAAGTGGTACAAAGTTTTACATTTCTCGTGGAGTTGAGGATTAGGTGTTTCCAAGAAAATTCATCGTATCCATATGCTTGCCTATCACTGATGCAACCGACAACTTTCACTGATATGTAGTCTGTACTTTGGACAAAATTAGTAGACTTTTGTTGCTGCACCTATGCAGTGAAAGTTGTATTTATGTACTACCTATTCAAGTACTCGCAACGCATTAATTAATGCTCACCAGAAAATACAGAGGTGAGTTTATTCCAAACGCGGTGAAAGCACTTGATAAGAGGAGGATTTGAAGGGTTTTGCTCTTCAGACAAGAGTAGTCAATGAGTGGTGGCTTGTCCTCTCGCCTGGCCAAATCCTTCACCTAAAATTGACCAGAGTTTGTTGTGTCATTCTTTTTATTTAATCGTTTCTCTCAGTAATCAAGCTATGTAAAGTCACCTTCTTTTTCTGGTTTTTCAAATGAAGAATTGCTCTCCGCTGAGGGTGATACAACGAAGCAGATCTGTAGCAAGTACCTAGAAAGAAAGTGGAAAGTATTGCTCCTGTCACAGCTTGCAAACCCAGACGCCATCCTATTGACCTGTAATGTCATCCGAAATTAAATTTTAAAGATTGTTCTTCATATCCATTACAAACTTGTCACATCTTCAGACTTGTTGAACGATCAAAATGCTACCTGATTGCACTTTGAACTGAGACTGACATGAACAAGATTCCTACGCCAGAACCTGAAACGACTAGAATTTCAACAATGTCGCGCTTTCTCTTGAAGTACTGGCCCACCATGAGAGTAGATGCATCTCGGGTCAGTCCGACTCCAACACCTATTAAAATCAGATAAAAAATAGGTAACCGTGTTAGGAGGTAAGATCAGGCATTTTGCATTTAATTTGGTAAGTTGCGGTAAGCAGTAATATGTACAGCTTGCCTACGAATATCAAAGTGGAGAAAAGAAGAGAGAGATCGCCGCAGACAGTGATCCGAGTAAACCTACAAATACGAACAAAGAATATACATAATATTGTGAAGAAAATTAGATTTTTATTTTGCACAAGAATGAAGAAGCATTCCATCGAAATAACGATTCCATATCAGCATACAAGTATTTACTTATGCAGAGATATATGTATGCATTATAAAACGCCATTTGTGAATCAGGCGTAAATAAGATATTTAATAAGCCGGTTTGATAATGAAAAACTGCAGCATCATTCTAGTCTAAACGGTAGTACCCAACGTATACATATGACGTATGTATGATCACGGCATTTTTACTAGTTTTACTACAAGTCAGTCATTCTAAGTGAAAGGATTAACATTTTCTAACTACGGTTGTGCACATTGCTTAGGACATCTGGCGGTTAAGACTTACGAGAGTCAACAATGATTCAGTGATTCAATAAGGGAATATGACACATCAAATTCCGCACGCTCAAGTTTCATTTTGTTTTTGTTTATGACATGTATCTGATATGGCTACTCGATACGATTCTCATCTGGTCACTCACTCGACATGAATGTAGCTATCTCCTATTTAAATCACTGCCGTATTATCATATCTGTACATTAGTCATTTCAGTCATTTATTCGTCTTCATTCTTTGCAGTGTCATAATATATGAAATCTTGATGAGAATGACACATGTTTATTAGCAGATCATGTTCTTGGCATATCGTTTACCAAACTGCGAAGGAGCATATTCAAAAATAAAAATGATATGTGAGAAAGCACCCTACTGTGTGATTATATATAGGCACTATATTACATGTGTTTCTAATAAATATTATTTAATCCGAAATTAAACAATTTGTTACTCTTCTCACACATATAAATTGAATGTGAATTGTTGCTGTAGAACATGAAGTAATATTTTATAACTTTTAACCTTTTACGTGACTCCCAGTAAACACCTGTCAAAGTGTTGTTTATTCTTAGAATATTACTAAAACAGTAAACGTGTTGTTAGCACGTTTAAGTAAACGTGTTGTTAGCACGTTTAAGTAAACGTGTTGTTAGCACGTTTATTGGTTCTGTAATTGCTTGCAAATAGCAATTGTGAATATCTGAACGAACAAACAATTTACTGCATTTAGTATATTGAGCATACAATACTCAATTAATTGTAGAAGTATATTTTGACTTTACGCTCACATGGACATATACAATGTTCTCGTTTTTAAGCGATTCTCTATAATCCGCCGAAATTTCGGAAACTGTTACGAAACAAACAGCTGCCTCAAAGCTGACTCAGTCAACATACTACACATTGCAAGATGCACATTAAAAAGGCAGGTTTTTTTTATCTTCGATAAATCCTGTTTTCTCTTCTCATATCGGTCCAAAATCCCGTGTAATATGCACCACATCACGTTTCATGTGATTTATAAAATTTGCTGCACTGCTGATAATGCAAGTTCTTCCACCCTTTCTCTATGCAATTTCTGATCAACTAAAACTAGGAGAAAGTTTGTTTTGCTAGGAGGAAGCGTAGCACTCTCACTACCTCAATGTCAAATGACAAGAGTGGTTTTGAGCTAAGAATTGCTTAAGCAACCATCCTGAAACATGCATAATATGGTGGAGTACCTTACTTCACTGGATAAAATCCTCACCGTAATCTAGAGGAAAAACTTTGTGACATAACCCCTCTTTTGGTCTTGTATGAAATAGAATGCTGATCCGTAATTGAAAAATCTCAAATGATTTATATTGATGCTCATTGAATTCAATGGGGCATGTAATGATCGTGATGTTACTCGAGGCAATTCTTCTATCGTTTCTTCCTCTTGGCACATCACTTCAATCGTGCAATCTCATGCGTCATAAGTGATAAGTTGTCCTATTATGTATTTGCTGCCCTTTTTCTCGCGAAACCATACCTTTTGCTGGGTTCCTAAGTGCAGCAGCACCCACCACATGCTTCCACGAATGATGATGCATCCAATTCTTCCTTTTTAATGAGTTTATTTTTCAAAGAATAACTGCTTAATAAAGAAATAATGATACAGAAAGCTGAGCAAAGTGAACAGTGAACTCGGTTCTCTGATGATTGTACCCAATTTTAATACACGAGAAAATCTAGCCATAATTCGGTTAAACATCGAATGAGAGCCAATATAAGAACAGCCACAAAAGGATATGTACTCGTTTCCCGTGTGTGCTACCAAAAACTACCAACATCTGTTGACTTTTCATGCAATTAATTTTCCACTCCGAATTGAGCCATTTTAAACGGTAAAAGATGTGATGGTGGTAATAATAATATTTTTATTAATGTCGTATCAAAATTTGAATACTATACAATTTCCTACACGCCCATACAACCAGGCTTGTTGCTGCTTTCTCACACAGTTTGTCAAAGCATATTATCTCGCCTTACGTGCTTTCGTCTCAACATCGAAAGGCGAGAAAGTGTTGTTAGTATATCATATCTTCCTACTTCGGATTGAGGACCAGGTTTTTCAACCATAAATCATGGAAAATTGGCCAATATAATAAAACATGGCACGGCTCGACAGTCGTTTTACTTGCATCGAGGAGAGTGCGGAAGTGCAAGCGTATATAAGCTGTTGTGCAAGGGAGGTAACGGAAAGAGAATTTGTATACAAACATTGCTATTCATGTATCACAAACTAATAAAATGCTTCGTGCTTGCCAATCTCGTGTAGACGGCGATTTCTCACTGAAATAAAAAGTAAGTGCCATCTGCTTTTGGTACTTTTCTGGCTGAGCTCTGGAGGTGTGGTTGTGACTCAAAAGTAAAAATGTACACAACACTGCATCTGCATGCCGTATCATGCTTCATGTCATTTTGGTATTTAAAAACTTTACCAAGAAAAACAAGATTTATCACTCACAATTAACGTCGCAAATATTGACATTAATTACATCAGTGGAAATCTGTGTAAACACGTTCCGCTCGGAATGTGCATTGTCAGATGGGTCACATTTGAACTGAAAAGGAGTGTGCAAAGTGGATCAAATGAAATCCCACCTAATTTCTATTTTATTGCCAAATTACCACCATGTAGTATTAATTCTATATTTTGAGTATGCTTAATTTGAGACTTGCCTTTCAATTTAAGCTGTAACCAATTTCTGACTCAGTTTTTAACGGCATCCTCATGAAATTGCAGTTTTATGCGAAAGCTTAAGAAGCCTATTAATGTGGCAGAGCAACCTACAAATGTCCATATATCGATTAGAGATATACAAAAAGCAGTGAACCTCTCTCACAGCTTGCTTATGATGCAATTCCGTTGGGAATGGAGAAAAAGACAGGAGTGGTACACCATAGAATATATCAGTGAAAGGGAGTCCCAAATCGCCAATTTCAGAAAGACTGTCATTAATTGCCGATGAAAGTGCCCATTCACGTCATTTCCGATACTCTTTGTGTGAGCTGTCTCTCTTTAGTGGATTATGAGGTGGTTAGCATATTTCCCAATTTCTGCAACGATTATAGTGTTAATGGCGAATGAAGTCGTAGAATTGAAAGTTTTGGAGTCCAGTTTGATACCCTCCCAAGCTGAAATAACAGGTTTTAGGTTTACCCTCAGCATTTTGAGTAGTAAATCGCATTTTTTTAAATCTCAGCAAAGGAGCACGTTATGCACAATGAAAACAGGCTCATAAGCTTTCCAAAATATATACATGCACAAATACAATAATTTGTTTCTACGATGTGTATTTTTGTTGAAACCTTTGGCAAACGTTCAAATGCCGACTTATCGAAACACATCACAGAGCAATGTGTCCCAGTGCTTTGTGAATTGAAAAAAAACTGTCGTTTCCAGATTACCAACATAAATACACACACCGTAAAGTTCTTGTAAGCTGATACAGATTAAAATCGTGTTTCAGATACAGTTGTACATCAACAACCGAACATTACTATTTGATTACGTCACAACATTTCCCTTATGCTTTTACATGCGATTCACACAACTATTCATTTCATTTAAACACATGTCCTGGTCTGGCTTGATCTCTTCGTGAAACCATATACCTACCTCCACGTTCATTTCCAGTTAGTGGCTTCTCCTCCCACATTGTCGAGAATGTATAAAAACCGGGAGCAAGAGTCTCGTACATCGTTAGGCACGCATCTTCTCTCGTTTTCATGCGTTTTCAACTCTTGATGTTTTTGAACTTCAACCCAACGCTGTTTCTAACAAGAGTACTTAAAATTCCGATACGCGTATCAACACATCAATAATTCCCGTCGATAATGCTCACACGCGTTTGTCACACATCCCCACACCACACCCAACAACTGTACTGTCTTCATATTTAGATGTGCGAGGTTTCCCTGTCTTTCTTTCAACTTGCGTAATTACCTGAACTGAACGATGGGTTGTTGTGATGAGATGGGTTGCGACAACCAAAGAAAAATACGCGCACCAAAATAATCCATATGTATACACAGATGTACGCATTTTCTTATCAGACGAGAATAAGTTAACATTATGCATTTTTTGCTCTTGTTTCTCACTGTCAGTTCCACATTCTCCATTTTTTCGTAACACAAAACATCTCATACGAACTCGATGCGCTTTAGTGACAAAGATCCTCACAACTTGATTATCAAATTGAGTGCTCAGCTTCGATGAAGATTTTAATTAAGAAATCCTAAAGAATGTGGATTTTCCTGTACGATTTTGTGTCACACAGTACATAATTTGCATCTCAGCTTCTTTGTTTCGTGGCGGAACGATTTCAACAAAGCTACATTGAGTGAGTTAGTAAAACAAGGGACTAACACATTCCTCCAGTCACTCCACGCATGTTTATCGATTTCTCTTTTCGAGGATGAGTACATTTGCCTAATGCAATCAAGGAAGGAAGGAAACTTTGTAATGACTCTGGAACTAACTTGATGTAGACAATGGAAGAGAGACTCGGTAGACTTCTTAATTTAATGGGTTACTTAATTTCAGTGACACTGACAACGCAAAATCCGACGAGATTATGTTGAACACAGCGACACATTGCTGTTATCCGAAAAAGAGCCGACACATGCACAAGAGATGCTACTTCCAAAATGTAATCTAATCTTACAATTGCAAAAACCAAGCGTCATATCACATCAAATTGTTCTCATATTGTAGAAAGTATTAGCAATGTTGAAATGTCATTTTATTCTATGATAGTGAAAACTTTTATTAAAATCTCAAGTAATAAGCAACAAACTCAGTCTGAATCAAAGAAAGAGCACGTCGAAAGAAAAAGAACCAGCATTGAAGAAATGAAGAACGTCGAATATCGAAGAATAAAATTGCATATAACATTGTCTAACATTTAAAATTTTTGTCTGTGATACACCATAAGATCACTAAACCAGTGGTTTAGTTAAGGTTTCTCGCTTGAAAAAGAGTGCTTAATCGGTTTTCTTGAGTCCAAGGCAATGAGAGCAGAACCACTCCGTCATCACATTACCACTTTCAAACCCTGCTTTTTTGCACTCGCCATTAAAATTATTTACGATCTCGAGCCAGTGCCTGGAGTTTCAAACCCATTGAAAATGAAGAAAACGCAATAAAACCCTAACCGCGGATACTCTACGACGCGTTGTGGGCTGTAAACACAAACAATGAGCATTAGCAGTACATGACTATCAATAATGTAAAATCTCTCAATTTATAACAGTGTGTAGTCTTTGCACATGATACAAAACCAGACTGGGGAATGTAATGGGTGAGATCGTAAAGCGATTTGGACACAGTGTAATAAATGAAAATGTGATAAAGCTCCTTTTACACAAACTAGACGTGTGTACCTATGTTTATTGTGCATCTTTCTTCTACACACTGTAAAAGAGACTCTTTACAGTTTGGCGAGACACATTTTGTCAATATTACTCACTCAGAGAAAAGGAGTGAAAGTAAAGAAGAAGCAATACATTGCACTCATCCACAGCAATTCTTAAGTTAAAATAACAGTATTACCCAACCTTTAGTCATGATGACGGAGTAATACTCTCGCTCAACCTCATCTTCACAGACAATCTCTAAATCAATTTGCCATTAATGAGCAGTGCTCTAGAAACATGCATAAATAGATCAGGTTTGAAATAGAGGTAATAGACATTTCTCAGTCGCAACAAAGTTTGCCACAGTTCTGTAGATGGTTTCAATGTTATTACTTGCACATCCCGTGCGTTGGATCCACATAAACATAATTTGAGCTTTGGTTAATGCTCCCAATATTGTGTCACCCCTATCTATTTCAGTCTGTCCGAAAATACAAGTTATGCACTTTACGAACTAGAATGGATGTTGATATAAAGACCTTAGAGACTTTATGATAAAGACGAAACTGTAACAGATATTATGGACGTGGAGATGTTGAAATGTCTGGGTAAAATGGCAAAAATGTCAACTCAAAGATATTTTATGGATGTTCTATATCCATTTGGTTTCTTCATTGTACACCATCCTCATCTCATCCTAGGGTAACCTATACTTCATTATCCTTCTTGAACAAGGCGGAAGACCGACAACCTGGGTGTGTGTGGAGGCACACACACTTGACTTCATACATTATCATCGGAAATAGAATACTCGAAGTTTACCATGTGCTGGTATTTTTCAGAAACATCTTGTTAGTAAATTAACTTGAAGACTCAGATCTGACTAGTCGACTTCATAAATTTGGTAACCATTACCAGAGCAAGCAGACGTGAGGTTTTCCTACGACGTCTTTCCCTGCTCCGGTTGAGGTTGTGCACACTTTTTGGTATAATTTCGTAGGTGCGATTAGAACAAACCTATTCGTAAATTACAGTAAACGAAGCAATTCACGTAAAACATGTCAAGATAAAAATAAACATGTGTGACACACACAACAGAGCGCAGCGTCATCATATAAGTATGCCTGAGCTGCGGCGAAAACGTTATAGATGCACAAATGAGGAAAACCCTGAGTTAGTAAATGTGATGGAAATATCTACAACCCAAAATCTGAAGTATCGCTTCATTATTTTTCCCTAGATCATCTCAAATGAGAATAAAACCGAAATCAGCAGCAGAATTGTATCAAAAGCGGTTACCTTTCCGCTGTCTTTCAACGGTTTTTGAATCCACGTATCAAATCTCTCAAATCAACGTTCTTTTGCGCTGCACAATCAGTAGTCATGCAAGATAGACATTGGTAGACGGTAAACCTCAATATGAACACAAAGACTTGAAGCAGATTTATGTCATGCCAAGTTTATCGCAGCATATCACAATGAAAACTATGTGCATAACAGTAAGCACCACCCATATCGTATCAGGGAGTAGCTCGAATCATTGTTCATCCGAAAAGTAACAGTCACGACACAAGAAATAAAGTTTAAATGTTTACCACTAGCTTTGTAACTGCACACCTACACCACCGGTGTTCTATCTGCATTTCTCGTAGTACGAATGTTTCATCCTGCGATGAAATTCTTTGTTTGAAAGTACATATACGTATATTCTATGGGATTGGATTCTGAATTGGATCTTGACTGTGATATCATCATTCTGAACATTTGCCGTACGGGGTGTTGTTATAGATGGTTGAGTCGCGAATTGAGTCTTTCTTGAGTCTTATTTACATGTTGACATTATCATCATCATGCACTCATGACAAGAAGCTCATCGCGAAGGCATGCTCGATTTGATCTGATGTTGACGTTCTGTCGACTACCAAGCTGCGGCTAAACTGATCGAAGCTTCTTCAAACCGGAACCCTGGTGGGATGAAAGCTTTTTCAGAATCGGAATGACAACTTGGAAATGTTTGCGTGTAAGATTTTTACATAATACATATCTTATATAAGTTTAAACATCTCTGGGACACCAGAAGCGAGTGTCTGTGTCAACTATGGATATTAAATCGACCAATTAAAACTATTCGAGTAAACGTTCACAAATCCCAATATATAAAATTGTAACCATCAAAGATATTGCAGGTTTGTCAATAAATAAATATCTTAAAAAAGAATCGCAATCAAAACTCGATCCGTAAGATTTTACAAAATAAAACGCTATAAAGTTTAAATATGTAAAGTATTTTCTAACGATGTTCTATTTCCTTGCAGGCGGCCTGAATTGACTTTTCTTGTTTCTCTGTGATTACTAAAAATGTATTTTTCATTTCAAAACGGCAAACTAAAAAGAAAGCCACGCCGTACACAGAGCATTACTTTTTCCAGCTATCTAAAGTTTTTGCAAGTTTTTTTTCAATGCTTATCTCAAAAGAAACGCATGAATTTAAATGCGTAACGCATTTATGAAGCAAAAAATAATTTATTTGCCACTTGGTTGAGTGCGTTATGAAGATAGCGCTTATTATAAATACGATAATATGCACGTGCGAGTGGAGAAGAAGGCATGTTTTCAGCAGAACAACATTACCAAAAAAGTTTATGGAAGTCAAGCACTCTATTCACTTAAATGCGTGTTCTGTGTACACTGTCTGAACACACTTAAGAACTCTTCTACGCAATGGCTTGCTTGCAGAAGTGATAAATAACGTACGCATGTTTGAAATCGTGCTCGCCTTACATAAATGTGAACTAATAAGGCTTGGCTCTCATTCCCTAAGTGAAGCTAAGTCACTCCTATATAAAACAAAAGGCATAATGTTTATATGAGAATGTTTAAAGAGAGCTTTCTTTTTTTATAAAAACAGGAAAACGCCACATACGCTCCCACTAAACACACAAACCATAAAGTACACAGAGGACTACTCATATTTTGCTTAAATGTCCATTTGTACAAAGTACGCCTCTCTCACTCAAGACAGAAGCCTACACAGGAAGGAGAAAGAGAATTCCAAGACTTTCAAGCAAACTTTTTCACATAAACCTTCCATCCATTTCCATTTTGAGCCAAGTGCCGTTGCGAGAGCCAAACTCAAAGTCATTACATTTTACGCACAGGAGCGTAAGTACGCGTCACAATAATATTCCTCCAAGAAATACTATATGAGAAAGTCTAAAACGAGAAAGCGCTCAAGTATTTTTTCGCGAAATGAGGTTGCGTACAGTCAAAGTCCGTTTTTCAGCTGAAAATGTAAAAAAGTGTCTGGATATCTGTGTCCTTAGAATACTATGTTTTTAAAACACAAAAAAAAAAAACGTTATACACGTCCACGAATTTTATACGTCTCTGCACCCTATTTACTTCGTGTCGTTGGATGTGAAGCAGCTGAAAATCCTTTTATGAGAATACATAAACTCGCACGCATACTTATCATTACAACCAGGCGCGTAAGAACGCAGGAGAAGGGCCAGTTCAAATAAGACAGGCCAATCCAGGTCATTCAAACATTTGCTCAAGTTTTCTACTCTTGAAGTGCGTATCCCATCATTCCTTTCGCACCACACACATTCCTTGTACAATATGTGCGTATCTCAACAACTGGAAGTGATTTTGTCTCGTGCTGTGAACCGGCTGCGGGAGCAGCACAGATTTAAAAAGCTTAAACCCAAAAGTTTGTCATTTGTGTCGGATGAGAAGAAGCGAGGGCTTAGGAAATATTCCAGCAGTTACTTACTACTCGCATAACGCTTCAATTGATGATTTTCTCATAGTATTTACCACAATGTTTCTTTTCAAGCAGGAATATTCGGGAGTTCTCTCCTGCGGCATGTGGTCTTTGAGTGTGTGTTAAACAAGGGTGTTTCACTATGACTTTGTGCCGAATAGTTGTGCGTACTTGTGCGTAAAATGGCTCCATTTATCCACATGTGTGGCATACATTCTTTGAAAAAATGCGTAAAGTATGCTTCTCAACAAGTCCTTGTCTAACAACTATGCGAACATTCAACTTCACACTGATTTTCTTTTTAGAATCAGTTTGCGTATCTGAGACTTTTCTTACATAAATACGCATGAAATTCTGAATCAAAGATGTTCCTCCTCATGTTCGACGTTTTTAAATGTCAAATGTCTGATTGCGTAAACCTTCCGAGAAGAACTCACTTGGTTTTCTTCACCTTCTCGTCAACTCGGTTTGCCGGGTTCAGCTGTCATTTTTACACCTTTCAAGTTGAAAGCGTTCTGGTTTCAGAAATATTTTCCTACTGAGCACGACTTTGAAATGGATTTTGTTCAATTTTCTGCTCGTTATGGTTTTTCTATTATCCTAAGTTGTGGGGAATTCTAAACAGATTTAAAAAAGCACAACGCTGCCAGTCATATAGCAGTCATGTCATAGTAGTACTCAGTGCATTACATGACATACGTGAAGCAATGAATATCAAGTGTCACGGCATGAGTAGCAGATTTTTACCAACTGACATTTTCACTGTTTCGAGAAAGACAAAAAAATAGTCGCAAGTCTGACGCGTCACAGTAATGACTCCGTGTATAACAAAATGGTGTGCCGTATATGGGAATCATTCTGATTAAGGTTTCTTCCTCCCAAATATGGAGACAAATCACCAAATCCTTCTCTCTATCACGGTGATCAACAGCTCTGTTTGTGTTGTCAGATGCGTAGACATGCAATCCTATCACACGCGGAACCACTGCATTCAAAATCTCTTTCTCTCGTTTGGTAAAATAGGATTTTTGCATGATTCACGAAATGAAGACGAAGCATGTGAATTATGACTGTAGTCACTCACAAATTGTAGCAATTTTGACGTTATCTCATAACTCTCAATCAAACAACAAGGGGAACTAACCGGAAAGGATCACGTTTTTGATCACGATAAAATAATAATACGCATCATTTCTAATTTGAGAATGAAATTTCCATAAAGCTTCCTATCGCCCCGAAGTGTACAATAATGAGAATTTTTATTTGGCAGTTGGCCGATTCTCACATATTGGAATCATTCGTGTCTTATCAAACGAAACTATTTTGCAGTTACTTTTGCTCAGTCTCAACATTTCCACTGATGCGTATGTTCTACCTTTACGCAAAATTACAAAAAATCGCAGTTATATAATATATCTAGTAGCTATTTACATCAGCTTTGTGCAACTACCAGTTTTAGAAAAAGTTTACAGATGAATAAGCCTTTCTCCTTGCGGTGCAGAGGAAAGCGGCGTAATTATCGACCCCCTTCCTGAAAACGCGTAAATTGGAATCACTTCTTGTCTTAATTATAGCTCCAAGCAAGATTCAGCAAATAGTGAAAAGATATACTACAACATACTACACAGTGTGTGCACATATATATACAAATTAGCTTCCAGCTTTGGGAAAGATTGATGTACCTAACAAAAAGTTCTTGGTATATTCAAGTCTGCGTCTACCTAAAAGATCCTTGGAGTTTTTGTATTGTAGTATGTACGTAAGTATATAAAATATGTTTTCACTTGCTAAATAACTTGTCGACAGGCGCTGCGGAAGCGGGAGGGACAGGGGGATGTTTCCCCCCCCACGTCGGCCCAAACGGCATACAACAAAACATTTCTATTCTTCTTTTTTGTATTGATATCCCCCTACGTCCGCGGACGTTCCGCGGCCTCTGCTTGTCGAGATTATATGATAAATGCGCTAAACTTACAAGTCTCTTTATAAGCTTCGTGTAGACACTTCAAATGATTGATACACGTTCCGACAGGAGACAATTAAGGTTTTTAATGGTGAGCCAGATTTCATGTAGGTACACATTTTCGGATATGAGCGATTAATATGTGGATGATGAAATAGTAATTATTGCATCAACCAAAATTAATGAGCGGACCCAACTTCGGCGAGAAAGATGTAAACCCTGAGCAGAGTAGCTGCCTATCTCACTGTCAAAATGTCGGCAGATTTATCTTTGCGCGTTACGGCACAATTTCGTGAAGATATTCGTCGTTCAGCTTTCGGAGCTACGGTTTCCAATTGCATTTCACTTGTTTCGATAGACCACAATCCAAAGGCACAGAATTAGCAAACCGAAACTGATCAACCAATATTACATATCTGCTAGTTCCGTTTGTCTCGTGTCGCGGCTTAATATCCTTCCAAGTTGAATTAAGCCGTGAGGAGCAACACTTTACGAACTCATAGCTCCCAGCCTTTCGTGGAATTCAGTAACGCCTTATTTATATAAAATACTGAAGCTTCTAATCCTTCCTTTTTGAATGTTATCAGCTTGCATTGTGCGAAAGCTTAAATCACAAGCGGTTCATCCTTCTGTTCTCATACAACCACAGAATTTAGAATGCATTCGGCTGTCAAACGGTTCACTTATACATAAATGCAATCTCACCAACGATTTTTTCCATATACGTTGTATATTACAAGATCCGAGGAAAACGGATTTGAAAAGCGGGGTTCAGTGACTGAAAAATGTGAAGAAACGCTAACCCGTGGGCTACATCATCATTTCGAGCAATTATGTGTTACATGGAAAATACATAAGTGCATTTATCAATGACTGAATTGTCAAGTTTTTATTTGGGAGGGGAAGATTGAAAAAGTTCTTGGAAAATATCTCAAACTTTGCGAAACGGCCAGCAATGTGACAATGTGTAAATTTTTACACCAGGTTTATTAAATGCCCCAAAATTGAACTTTTGACGCAAACCGTTAGTTCCTCTAAATGTCTATCCAATCGGATAGCTTTTCGTTCAGATAGGCTCCCATCGTAAAGTCGACACGAAGAATTTTATGACATTGTGGAAATTGGTGTCAACCTTGCCCGAACAAAAATTATCTAACAGAGAGATTTCGGCATTCATCTCACCCTATCTTATTTTCTGCGTTTGTGGATATTATGTTACAGAGTAAAGTGACACTTTCTCTCAAGTCTCTTGATTATCATAATCACAGGAGGAACAATGGATAGAGATTGCGGGAAAAGTTTTCCTTCCTCGTTATTCCGCCTCATTTCCTTCATGTTAATAGCTCTTTTGCATAAGCCCATAAACCGGATTGAGCACAACCACACACCATGGATTGAGATAAGAATCCCACAGCTATCATTTAAAAAGTTGCTTATTTTGGGATGACAATAAAAGGTGGGTGCAAAGAAGCACATTTTCGTGTCACTTTCGCATAAACCGTTATCAAGTCGCAATCCTTCGGTAACCCTCACACACTCCAGTCAGTGAAAGCTTTCTGCTTTCCCTATCGACCTACAAGAAGTCACCCGCACATCGTTGTTGACGCTTCACCAGTCAAAGATATTTCCATTGAAAATGAAATAACTGTCATGTCATAACACTTTGAGGACATGTAATAACCTGACTTTTCTATCCAGCTCAAAATCTCTTTTTTTCGAATACACAGTGAACGAGTCGGAGTGCAAAGTGTGGCTCCTACGCAAATGTATTTGCGTGTAAAAATAGGCTGAAAATGTGACGAATCTTCTCTCTCGACTTTTCTGGTTAACAACTGACTCTCAAAAGACATCAATTTTTCTTCGCAAATATTCCAACGGAAATAGCATACATTCATAAGACGCATATATCTCTCTTTCTATATGAACTACTGTTACAGTCAATTCAACAATTCTCAACTTTTTTCACGATTGCTTTGTGACCATTTTGAAGTTTTGCATAGAGAAATATATTTAGCTAGTATGGCTCCGAGTAGGCATTATACTACATTTCTTCCTTTCATTAGACACTGTTGTTAAATAATCGGGTATATTC
>JAHZMW010004535.1:0-60312 GCA_027743745.1 Alloscopus bannaensis
AATGCACGCAAATGTCTAAATTGCGTATTTTTCTTAATTTTGAGCTAATTGTGGTTACAACAATTAACTTTTACTCGTATGCTACACCTATACCAATGGGTCAATTTTATTGAGAAAAACACCATTGGCTTCGGAATTTTATTGCGCAGAACCATATTTAGTTAATTTTCCGAAATTGGAGAATTCAAAATATGACCCGTTGCACAACACGTGAACTCGCTCAGCAGCTTTAAAGCGGCGAAGGCGTCAGGAAAAGAAGTGATGAGCTCTATGAAAAACATGCTCCAGATCCGCTACGGAGGAGTTGAAGGGACCGAACCTTAGTCAGGGTTGTATCTTAATAAATGCTCTTTCTAATGATGCATTGCAGGGGTCAATACGTTGTTATACCACAAAACAGTTAAAGGGAGAAATGAGGGACCGTACGTTTTGTATGAGTTTTATGTTTAGTTTATAAATTCAAGTTTCCAATATTTTTAAACTTTGAGATTTTTAATGCGTTGTTTTTATTACAATATTTTCTACTTTTAAAAATTGTGTACGCCTGTAGTATTTTTTTGTGATTTGTAGTTAAAGTATTTATAAAATACCCCGTAATTAGTTTCAATAGTCAAAATTTAGTTTAGGGGCCCCCCTAAACTAAATTTTGACTAGAAGCTTTTTCGTTTATGGCCCGCCATAAACGAAAAAGCTTCCCTGGGAAGGGGAGAGGGAGGTCTGACCCAATCGTGACGGTAGTTTAAATGCGTTCATTTACGTAATGTCAAATGAGCGTGACATAAGGAGATGGGAGGGGGTCTGAAAATTTTTTTTAGAGAAGCGTCTTTGTTTATGGCCCATTAGTGTAGCTTTAGCGTGAATGAATTTAATTTCGTCATTTTCTCACAAAAATTGGGCATTTCTGTTGCTGATGCTTTCGGTCTAGTCTTCGTTGCGGTTGATGAGCTTCAAACTATGATGCATCGTTGTGGTGTTTGAGGACGGTGATTGGAGTGGGTTAGATCGGGAAGACGGTATTCAATAATATTCAAATGTGATCCTGGTTGTTTGTAATCACGTTCACGATTTATTAGCTGCAATCCTACATCCTAGGTTCTAATCACTTGCGTTTCAGAAGGCGCTGCTTGATCCTAGCACTGTCCAAATTCAGCAACCAGGGCTGTCTCTAGACAGCCTTTGGTTTTCCTAGAAATTTGCATGCATAACATCAGCAGTAATTCAGCACTGATGACAATGTCCGCCACTTTAGAGGCCCTGAAGCTTCCCGAGGTGGTTTAGCAAAAGAATCATCAGTTTTAGGCGAACCGCCACTTACATTATTAGACGAACCCAAACTTGACTTCGCCGACTTCCACGTTTTATATTGCCATGACCTGGGGTTGTCTAAAATATTCAGAGTCATCATCAAGCAACCCATTTTGGGCACTTCTTCAAACTCAACTTCAGTTGGAATAGCTGATGGTGCCTCCATATTTTTAGAGGTTCCAATTGCCCTCTCACTAAACTTCATCTGCTTCGCCACGAGAGCGCGGTCAACTTATTATCAATAATTGAAACATTTATTTGGCATGAACAACAGCGGTGGAAAATTATGGAAGACGGAAGAAACATTAAATTTGCATAATTATACATACATTCGACGTTCTGTACTTTGTTGGTGGCTGTTGTAAACATGTTTCTGCATGTTCTTTGTAACCACATTTTGCAATATGATTTTTTCGTGATTTGTTACTTTAGTGGAGCATTCAAATGATATTATGTAAGGATGCAAAACTCCAAGATTTTGAATTGACATACACGATAACTCACTGTAATCCCTTTATTAACTGTCACAAAATCACATCAGCAAATCGATAACTTCGAAATTGATCATCTCATATCATCTCAGAATTGAAAGAATTATTTTCCCTATGGACAAGAATGCCATAAACTGTTAGCACAGTGTGTGCAACCCGGCAGGTATACTATCTTGAACAACTTTTTCTAGCACCTTTTAAAAGTTCATTTATTACACTCACGTCGTCTATACAGATTTATTTGAGAAATGAATCCGTGAACACTACTTGTTGGTTGCCATTTCATTTGTTCTATTTTATTGATGCTAAAATGTACTACAAACTGGAATATTACATGGAACTGAAGACATTCAGAAGTGAGATAGAAAGAGCGCAATGACAGTTTCGATTGACAAGATTATATGAAGAATGTCGTTCATTTATTGGATCATTCGAGTTGTAGTCGATATATATCTGATAGTTTACTTTGGCTCCTATAAAATCACATTCAGAGACAACAACAGGTTTCCAAAGAGAGTAAGCAAAGTACCAAAGAGGTAGTAGAGACACCGTTCAACATATATCCGTAAAGGGTTTAATCACGAAGTACATGTTTTATCCTGTCATATCATTTGAGGGCAAAGCCGTTTGGCCTTGCGGTCGCACGGTACACACACATTTAACAATATCTGTAAGAAAATGCTGCAACGTTGAGTATATAACTACGGTTAGATATCGAACAAAGGTAAACGAGGAAGGAAGGATCCAAGAGAAAGTTTGATTAGACCTGAGATAAAATAAGTACTATTTTGAATACGATAATCTCGAGTATGCACATTTATATGTCGTATCATGATGATGTGTTTTAACAGAATTCGATTGTCTCCTTATTTGTTTTCGATGAGTGTCTGCAACTGAAAAACCAGGGTCCTAGCAATCTGAAGAATAGCTTTGGCATCATGTCGTTCCGCCATTTCTGCGTAGAATGTCAAACAAATTTGATTGCATTCAATATTACATTATTATAGAAATTTTTACTTTGACTTTGAAATTTTTTAAAATTGGAATTTCGCAAGTACCATTAAAAAACTTAATTATATCAGTAAAGTCCATGGAGTTTGCCAAAATAATGTCTCTATAGTATGTCAGCAAAGCCAGTGCCAAAAACAATCCGTAGTCAGAAGAAGCGATATGACGCGCAGCCCATATCGTTTCCCACACAAGGAACACGTCGTCGTACGAGAACTCTGGTTGTCACAGAAAAATCAATCAGCAAGGACCTATTTACGAATGAGACTATTATTTCTTTAGACGGTTTACTATGTGCGCGCATAAAAAATAAACCCCTTTTTATATTTTCACATAGATCTTTTCGTAGATAATGGATGTCCTCATGATAACAGACGTGGATTCTCTATCAAATGGACAAAGAGAATTCACTTACGTGCACATGACATTTCTCAACTTGTCCAAGTTGCTCTCGGTAAAGTACCAATGATTTCTGTCACACCTCTTTACATCCTTGTCAATCCGATGAAGGTTGAGTCCAAATGACTCAAGGATCTCGTTAGAGTAGACGCCACCCCGAGTCGCAACCGGTGACTCTTCACTCGAAACGTCAGAGTCTTCGTCGTCCTCCAGCTTGGGTGATGCATCATGGAAAACAGGAGTGTCAGATCGGAATGAGACCTCACGATGCTCTTTAGAACTATTGGAAGCTTTGTTGGTTGCAACGTCTCCGTTTTCAGTTCGTTTGTCACACAAAATGGAATGATGACAGGGTGACGATGTCGCAGAGTCCGATGCCTTCAACTTATGAGTTTTATTTCCGTCGGTCGTCTCAGTCGGCAGAGTTTCCTCAGCATCAACAAAGACCTACAATAGTAATATGAGATTCATAGCTGTTTGTGACATTTGGATGCGACAGAGATTCGCATCCAAATCTATACATGTGCGTAGTTTGTACCTCATTGCTTTCGTGTGTTTGCAAAATCTTTGGTGATGGTTGTGGCTCCCCGGAGTTCCCTTCCGAAGATAATTTAGCTAAGTTTTGAGCCATCGTCTCTTTATCGCGCTGACGAACAATCGCTTCTACTGCTAACCATTCTGACATTTTGTCTTCATACTCTCTTCTCAGGGTTTCGTGATCCTCGCCCTCCAACTTCCCAGCTAACATTATGGGCCATAATTGCTTTCTAAGTGAGTGCGCCATCCCACCAAAGTATACAAGCCTGTAAATTTCCTTCATATCAACTGAATTGCTTTCTTGCAACTCCTTCCATCTCTCCTCCGTGAGTCCAGTAGTAGCGTCTAAAACAGAGAGAGAGAGAGAGAGTTCTACAAATTTCATAAATTCTTCAGAAGAATGAATATTTGATGGGCAGTGACAGATCTCATGGGCAAACTGATCTCGCTGTTGTTTTGGAAGATGATGTAATTCTCTGTGAAACGCTACCTGTAGGATCGTCCGACTTTACAATGTCTGACCTAACCAGCCCGACCAAATGAGTCCTGACAGTTCTCAGATGCCTACAATGTGCAAGCCAACCGTAGAAAGCCCTTGATATGATCTGCTTCTTCATTGTTTGGCACACCACCTGTATTGGTTCTCTGAAATATAAAGCAATACTTTCGAATAGAACTTTTTTAACAAGTGACACATAGTCTGTATGAGAAGTTGTTGATAGAGTTGTGCATACCCAGGTTCTTGAACTGAGCACTGCTGATCAAGACTCCGTGAGGATGACGTAGAAGATGTGGTAGAAACAGAGTGCAGAGGAGTAGACCTAGGAGTGGTTGGAGGAATTGAGGATTTTGGCGTCGAGGGAGATGATTGCCAAACCGGATACTCCAGCATGTCTTCAACTGTGAAAATGAATGAATCCTAAGGTATTACATGGAAAGGCGGAGTATTTTCGCAGCAAACATGGCAAAAATGGAATCTTTCTCACTAACCCTGAGGATATGTCCGTATAAAGTTGGGATAAACAATTCGGAAGACAAAGTCCGAGGCACCAGATTCCGTGAGGACGTCTTCCTTGCTTATGCTATCCTCTTTGGCAATGGAGTTTGCGGTCGAGTGGAAACGACTGCTCCCTTTCCTCCTTAACTTGGGAAACACTTTCCCTACAGGATCAAAATAATCTGCTACGAATCAGTCTAATTAAATTTTAACTGACCGGGTGTATTAGGACTGAGTTACCAATTCCTAAATCTCCAATCAATTTCTGTCGCATTCTAAAACACGCACGCACACAGACACTACGTTGATCTTCATGCATTTGCAAAGGTCTATTTACCTTTCCCTCGTTGTGACCACAACGGTGGGTCGAGCATCCCGTGAGGCAACAGGCCATTTTCTAAACAGCTCAAAAACGCGAGGAGATGACCACCACGTGGGAAGTGAATGGGGGGTCGTTGAACTCCATCTTGCCCCACTAATGCAATCCAGTCACTCTCCGACCCTTGGTGACAGTGAACGTATACGGTTTCATGAACGGCTACGTTCAGTGCGTGATCCCAATAAACGCTGTTGAAAATTCAGCAAAAATATCAAACTAGGTTACAATTGCGCTCCAGAAAAAAATGACTGGTATGAAACAAACGCATTTGACATGAACACCAGCCATCGCCTAGCCTTAGTTTGCGTTTTTCTTTGTATATATGTATATATATATAACCTTTTCTCATGTACGCCTGAATCCGTGCAGCCATTCATCAACTGGTTAGGGGTCCACTTCAGATAGAGTGCATCGCCGCACTGGTGCAAACTGAGGTATCCAGCAAGGGGTTCGCTTCCATCCTTCTACATAGATCAAACCCCAGAAAAGCACAAGCCATTACCTATCTAGCCTTTGGACAATTTAATATGTAAATTGATCACAAGTGATCGAGCGAGAGAGGCATGGGCATATTGGGATTCTCTCCAGGAGAAAGAGGATGGAGATCTGATTTTGCACCGCGCATTGATTTATGTTGTGTCTCCAAGGAAAAGGGAAAGCCTTCGAAGTAGTTTATGCAGATGAGTAAATTTTGTGAAAACGGGGCCGAATATGAAAACAAGACGATGTATAAAAATGGATTGAAAAGATTGTGTGTGTACCATGTAAACGACCACGTTATTCTTTCCGTAGAGAAGGGTTGACTTGCTGTTTTGGTGGAGAGACTCGACGTAGTCCTTTGAACGCATATTGTCATCGGAGTTACTGAATCCTATGCTGCCTTTGTACTGCGCGCAAAGAAAAAGATTTAATGATAACATCAGAAGTGTTCAAATGAACCCATCCCGCATCGTGTTTCCCAAAGTTTCTCAAGTCTTTCATACTTTTCATTCGTTCAACTTTTATTTTCCCATGCAGTATATCGACTTTCCAAAAAAAATCGACTTGTAAAACAAAGCTAAGAACAGCCAAAGTGAAGAACTGTAGCTGGAAAGAAAAAGCAAAGAAAGTGGAAGAAAAACAAAGAGTTTTCAAGTGAGCTCAACTGATTTCCCTTTGTAGCATCGACTACAGAGAAAATTGGGGAAAGCAATGAAAAAAGTTTTTCACTTCACAAACACGAGTTTTAGTACTCATTCACTCAGAGTAATGAAAAGTTCTGCAGGGAATCATCGGGAAGCTTAGGTCAACGAGAGAAAAAGGGGTACGCTAACACAGCTAATGGGGCTGCCTATTTGTCTGGAATAAATGTTCTCAGTCAGAAGGTTAATACTATGAGTTCCTCGACAAAATCCTTAATTAGACAAACCCAAAAACTTACATGAAGCCCGGGTCTCTTGTGTGCAGGTGGTGATGCTGGCGTCGGAAACTGACCAGAAGAGATACGATGGCGTTGTACAAGTTCGTCCGCTGGAGGGTCATTCCAAAAATGTTCTGCTGTTCGTAATTTTGAGTAATCAAGCGCACACGGTCCCACTGTTGCCCAACACACAAGGTAATAAATTAGGTCACACACACTTTGGTCAGTTTGTTGGCCAATTATATGACGACTATTTAATGTGAGCATTACATAGTAATAATAGTGATGTAGTAGGTGTTTTGTTATTATATGTTCTCTATTTTATTATTATAGTGGAATAATATAAAGATCATAGTAATAAACGATACAGAACAACTGAAATGAAAGAGGAGGGGGTACCTAAGAGGGAGCTTAAAATAGAGCCATAATCCGGATCGGCCACTAGCGCATCTTTTTCATAGTACTTACTGCAAATACCCAAAATCATATATCACGAAATCAATCGCACAATCTTTGACTTTTACAATCATCTAAATATATAATATGCTTATACACGTGGGCGTATGATATAAAATACAGAACAAATGAACAATCTGACAACAGCGAAGCCTAAAGGAGAGCAAAACTGGAAGGACAGCAGCAGCTTTGAATTGGAATTGGACTGAAGGACTTGATTTCAGGCTAATGCAAAAAGTTAAGGAGTTGCATGCACTCTGCAGAAAATAAAATAAAAACCAGACTCGGCAACAAATGGAAGCTTGCACAAGTTACAGTTTGAGAAAGCAGAAGCATTACGTAGTCCCCGAATCTGATTAGAATGGAAGCGGTATGTATATAGCTGACAGAGACGAAACTATCACTCCCGTGCATGTATTTACCTGCTATTTGCCACAATGTAGTCGACAATTTTGGCCAACTGTTTCTCAATGAGAGCTAAACGAATCCATAAATACTTCATCGTTGCAACAGAGTTTCTTTTCTGAAGAGGTGGCTTCACCCCTAGCTTACTGGTGCTTTCACTCCCACCCGAGGACGACCGTCTGTAATAATTCGTTTGAAGGGAAAGGGAAAGTCTTGAGCTTATTGCAAGTTTGCTGTAAAAACATATTATTATGTGTGGCAAACTTGGAGGTTTAAGCTTCTCTCACAAAAAATAAGTATTATTATTATTATTTAATACAATAGATTGTTTGAGACAACAGTCAACAACGAAGACGAGAAACTCTGCGTCTTCATCGCACATACTTGTTCGGGTCGCAATTCTCCACTTCAGCTATGAGCTGCACTACACTCGCAGCTGGCTGGAAAGTTTTGGCAATTTTATGAAGAAGAGCCGTTGTCGAGCTGCTCTTGAACAGGCCAAGTGCACGTCGTTTGAGTCCATGAGAAACACAGGTTTCCACAGCAGCTAAATATTTCAATAAAAAGTCAGAGATACAGAGAGATCGCCTGTTGAGCCACAAGTTTCTCCGCTCCCTTTTTCCGTAATTATAATTTATGCCTGAAGTAAACTTTAAAATTCAGTTGAAGACTAAGAAAACGCGAATTTTACCACACAACGAAGTAATACAGGCGCTGTCCTCATGAACGAACTTTTTTGTGACTGCCTCCTCCATTATTTGTTTTACCTGTATCACAGGATAAACATCACAGTACATGCATAATGTCATCAACTTAGAAAAACGAGGAATATCAAGACTCTCTTATATTCTCCATGAAGAGACGTTGTGAACGTCAACATTTGCCATTGTCGTGAGATGATACAGTTAGTACATACTTATTGTTCTGTACCTCTTTCTTCACATTTTTTATCAGCTTCTCCTTCAGAGCTTTGCTATCTGTAAAAGAAAAGCAGAGAAAGTGCGAGTTTTAGAATTAACCCGACGCGCTTCAGCACTTTGATGAAGTGAGCCCGTGTGGTGAAAGCATTTTTTCCTGTTACTCAAGTGAAAATTGAGTTGAGTGCAGTGACATTAGACTATGGTCTATCAAACTTTCGCCGCTAAACAGATTATTCGCCTACACTGAATTACGTTGCGACTAAGGGAATGATGGTGGGAATATATCCAGGGAATTGGTAAACTGCTAAAACAAAGTTTAGAATTGACTTATCAGCACGCTTGTCGGAGCTTGTTCGGAAAACTATGAGAACTTGTCAATTCAAAGAGACAGGTGCCTAAGTTGGGGAAACTTGATGCATTTGGTAAAAGAAGAACGACATATAGCAAGGGAAATTAGGTCCTCTTACCTAGACCAGAAGATCCCATTTTCCCGGTAGCGTTGAAATGGTGGTGTCCTAGTTGAAAGTTGTCTCAAATATGGGTTCACTTGTTAGAAAATAGAAGTTCACTTCAGAGATTGACGACGAAATAGAAAAATATATACTTCAACGGAAAATATCGATTGCAGAGTCTTGTCGTTTTTCTTCCAGTCATGTATATACTATATAGACCTTTCTTGAATCTGCAAAGTAGAAGGGACCAGTGACTCTCAAGTTTTGAACAACCGTCTTAAACCATGTAGCTCAAAATCATTACTTTTCTAGTAGATTGTTTGGTTTGTTAAAGTGACGCAATGACAAAACGCTGTTAACTGCGTTCAAGATGAGTCCGTTGCACCTAATACAGGTAATAGGAGTTTATCTTCAGGCCTTTTATTCGAAAACACAGCTACATGTGTTTGGTGAAGGTACAACGTTTCATTTCATGCTCCTTCAGCAGAGATTGTCTTTCAGCACGATGCATTCTATTGGATGCCGGTTCACTAATAAAAGAACAGAAAGAGAATCACAATGAAGTCAACATTTTTATGTAAAGGGGGTTTTCATTTTGAAGTTGTAGTTCAGTTATTAAGTCTGCAGTCTCACATGTGAAGTGACACAAACAAAGTATAAGAGCGGAATCTGTTTTTACAGATATATGTAGTTGAATAACGGGATGCAAATAGAAAACCTTAGGGTTTTGCCCTTTGTGCCCATAACTTAAATGCCAAATACCACCCCTCGACCGCTCACAGCTATTCACACTGTTGCATTCCACCCGAACTGTGGCATTAGCAACATCAAAAGAGTCCAGACATCACACATTATCATCATCATCGTCGCCACATCCGCTTGTCATGTTACTGGTTTGAAAAGCACATTTTATTTTGCTATTGCCTGTTTCCACTTGAGTGAATGCTAGAAATCACAACTGATTTGCATGCAAGACGGCACACGCGAGATTATTTTCCCCGCAGCGACAAATGTAATCAAATGAATGTGCTTTTCATCGAATATTTAACATCGAACCTTGCGAGAGAGATATGGAAACATTTTCAGGTTGTGTCGAACGAGTATATACAGAGTTGATTGTAACAAATTCCAATGCCTCCTGAATTCCACTTTCTCCATTCATCTGTGCTTTCACTGTTGCAGTAAACTCTCTGGGAGGAGAACGAGAGAGGTGGATTTGCAAAATCCTGCTTTCTCCATTACCCAGGCGAACCATATTTAGATCTCAGCTATAAGATTATATAGGTGAGCCCTGAAAAGCCTGTGGCAATACAGTGAAATGCTAACAACAAGGCTACACACAAATCTTTTCTCCAGAAGCTGTACACGGACCTAGAAACCGTGTGAAACTCAATTCATTTCACGTCGTTAGTCTTGCTCTTCCTCCTCTTGAGCGCTACTCAACTCACTCGCTCATTCTCTCGCATAATATGCATTCGTATCAGAGGAGTCAAGATAACCGTGTTTTTCTCCAGATTGTATACAACTAGAAGCACAAAGGCGAATGCATAATAGTGTGAGAAGCAAGAAAAATTCTCAATCTCGACTGAACCATGACTTTCTCATCCAGCAGGTCTGCCATGGAGACTTTTGGATGAAGGAAATTTGCTTCTGCTTCATTAGCATAATAAATATTTGACTTCCGATGCCGTGTACCATATTTTCTCAGCTCCTTGCGTAACAAATGGAACAACCTGAGTATTTGCCATGTCAGTAGTTTTAAGTCGTTTTTCATAATCCCGTATTACTTTGACACACATGCATTATTAGTTTGCTTGAATAATCCTAAAGGACACGTTTTACCTAAATCGTTCGTAAAAAAGGTTTTTCCTGAGTCCTGCACCTAGCATCATTGTGGTGACATTGTCATCAGGAAAATGTGCCAAAAAAAGTAAATGCAAGTCGAAGTGGCTCAACAACATTTGAAGGTATTATAATCCACGTTTGACTTATACCTTTCAAGAGTATTCAACTTCAATAGGCTCTGTACTGTGTACATATTGTATACTATACACGACTAAAGTGTATATTTTGCATTAAAGTTAGATCTGTCAAGTCAGCGATGCGAAGACGACGCAGTGGTGGTGGTGTTGCGATAAAACTTCCTTGCTGCTCAAACGTCAACTAGTAACGTCGAAAGCAGACAATAGTCACTTTTTTGCTTGCACTCTACCTTAAGTCGACGTAACAAAATATAATGTACTTCTAAAAGTACAAACGCTGACTGACGAGGAGAGACATAAACTCTTGTATAGCCCCCCACCTGACAATGGAATTTTGAAGTTTGCAGTAATGTCATCGCTAGTGTCATCATTGAAGCAACCAAGTTAGACGGATGATGCTCTATTGTCATCTCACCACCGGAATCGTACCTCGCGAGTTTGTTAGAAATCAGAGGAATCAGTAAACAGAAAGTAAAGAACACTTAACCTGAGGGAACAAACGCAAAAATGTTCCTTCCTACTCTCAGCTCTGGTTCATACAATATGGGCTTCCATTACAATTCCAGCATCTATAACATGTTACGCTTACTCTGGAACAGTGTGTTTGCTTTCCAGCATTACCTTGATTTGCTTCCTCTTTCTCTCTCACTCTCTTTCTCTGTCTAAAGTGGACGGACTCGTGTTTATGTTGGAACGAGTACATATTATTATTACTCTTTCCCTTCAAGCACTCTCTCGGTATCTCCCTGTTCACTCGTACTTTCACTCAACTCGCTTCGAATTTCCTGGAAAGGATCAAATACATTTCAATGGATCATCCTCTCATGAAAGGCCTCACATAGTTTGCTCCTCGTCTCGCTCGGGAAAAAAGACGCACACCAAATTCCTTTATCCACGAACAGCAGAAAAAGGTACACATCATCTTTGAATTCAATATTATTGAAATCGAGGTCAACAGATAAACGGACTGAACCGAAGAAGCAACAATAATGGTGCAACAGGGTTCAAATTTAAAGTATGCGAGACTGATGTAGCTTGACATGAATAAATAAATACATCCCGTTTATATCTCAATGCTCACAAAACTCAAATACGACTGGTGTACATGTTGAGTTTGTCCTGAACACGTCCTGTCAATTCTGTTCTATTTGGAGCAGTTACTAGTAATATGACACGCAACAATCTCTTGGAAAGCAGTTCTTGTTATGGCGACAATCTTGTAGTTTCACATGTAGGTGTAACAGTCGCGTTTTGTTTATAGCCAAACTTCCAATCCACAATCAGCAAAAAATATATTGTTCAACATTAGTGATGATGATGGTGGTTTAGTGAACCGCCCTCAAATTTCGATCTTGCTTCAAACGAAATCGATAAAACGATTTAGATAGGCGAACGAGCAACATTACCGACGTACTTTGACCGCCTTCGAGGGTTTAAAAGCAAAATTTTTTAAGACAGCCATGCGTGTGGAACCACACTAGTGAAGAAATTGAACCCGACTGTAAAGACAATAACGGCTACGACTTTCTATGCGTACACCGTCACCGATGCATTTCTGTGTCATTCTTTTTCTTACTACCCAACAACTTTCTTGTGAGCAAATTTATAATAATCGATGTGAGGGTTTATAGTTAGCATTTTCGCGATGAACGTACGCCAACGATTTCGCAGCAAGTGAAAGCATTTTTTTATAAACAAAGCAAACTTTCCTCAATCCATTGCGCTGCGGTAAAATACCGACCTTTTAGCAGTACATTATCTCTCTCCGCCCAGTCCATTATTGTCAAAGCGATTATCCAACAACAACGTTGACAGACTTAAACCGGGCGGTGACATTCGATGACCCTGAGATCACAGTCTATTGTGCTGGTGACGTTCTCAGAAAATGCGATCAAACGAGTTCGTGTAAACAAGTAGCATACTATACATATGCTCAGAGTGTCAAACTATGCGATGCGATGCTTGCTTTGTTATTGTTACATGAAAGACATTTGCAGAAAAGAAAAACTGTAACTTATATTGCAGTCATACACAATACACGTAAACCACTTTCGAAATAAGTGCAACTACGCTTAGATAACATCAACAAGACGAGCTCACAAATATTACCGTCATCATGAGACAAGGGTCGTATTAAGCAAATTGTTTTACCACAATACAAGAGGTGACGGGATTAGAAATGATTTTTTAAAATCTGAAGCCCAAAGGTGTATGAGGTACATATTGTTGGTATTGCACGGTATCATCACACACGCAGCACAATTACACCTGTGCGAGGGCAAATAATAATAGTTTTCTGTCCTGTAACAGAAAAACTGATTTCTACTCGACTTATTAATTGGCTTGTTTTCTCTAAATTTCATGATTTTCACTGTTCGCTTCACAAGATAATTACAGAGAAGACCTTGTACGTTCAATTGATCTCTGCCACTTTTCTAGTGACAATCTAAAAGGGCTTTATACTCGTTAGTGCAGAGAGATAATATTACTAATCCGCTTACTACTCTCAAAAGCTACTTGTCGTTTCACCTTTAACGTTCAGCAAAGACTAACAAACACAACATGCATCCAAAACAAATATCTTTTTCCGTTGAAATGTTCCTCTCTAATGCTTTCGGGGTAACAGGTTCATCCTTAACGTCGTAGACGGTGAATGCCCGATTAATGAAGTGAGCTCCACAATACCTTGTTAATAAGCTGTGTCTCCAGCGTGTGAACAACACGCTCATCAATTGAGATACACAACCAAATACGCCTAAGCTTCTTCAGCTAAGCAGCTAAAAATCCGTCTCATTTCTGATGTATTTGACGCATTTTCCCCTGATTTTAGAAACAGCAATTCTCGTAAAACATTGTTGACATGATTTCAGCGACAAGACGTGTTCTTCACGCCTATCATAATAAAGCTCAAGCTGCTCCGTATGAATTGTGAATGCGTAAAGCTGGCACGATATAATGATCATGCACAGTTGCACATACCTTCAAAAATAAACGGTAACCGCAAAAGGTTTCCAGCAGGCT
Source organism: Alloscopus bannaensis (assembly GCA_027743745.1). NCBI lineage: Eukaryota > Metazoa > Arthropoda > Collembola > Entomobryomorpha > Entomobryidae > Alloscopus > Alloscopus bannaensis. The sequence goes on from JAHZMW010004535.1 coordinate 13,752, forward strand.
GCTCTAATAACTCTCAGCAGAGATATCAGCAAGGAGTCGAACCAGCAACCACTGCTGAACTTTGAGTTTTTTAGCGTGCTACCCGTAGTCTCTCTTCGTTTTGTTCAAATATGAAAAGCAAAACGGAATTTGTACACACTGTCCGCTTTCATAAATTTCCTTTCTTCCGCATGGCACTAACTATTATTTACAAGGTGTTCACAAGAGAATTTAGATTAATGCAAATAACGTGACTTCTCCCTGAAGGCTCGACATCTTCCTACTCATAGCTAATTTCCATGCTTTCTCCTGCATAATGCTTTGCTCACATACACTACGCGTGCATACTACATGGTGCACAAGTTATCTTCTATTGTTTGTCTACTCGCTGTAAAGCAAACTCACTCTTGAGTGTACGACTTGAACAAGTGTGATCACGTAACTTCGCCTTGTTTGCCATGAGTTTGGCAACGCAATTTAACTACTGCATCTATGTATATGGCACTAGGAAACATACGCTCTTCTAGTTATTTTGTCAGTTTATCTTTTCAATACAGTATACAGGGCTCGCCAAACTTTATACAACTTCGATTCGATTATACTCTTGGTGCATCGGGACCTTCCTCTTTCACACACACAAAACATGCTTGCCACACAAGAATCAAGTTGAGTACACTGCCTTTTACGGCTACAACGGAAGGACATGCCATTTGAGTAGTAAATCGAAAACCGTCATTTTGCCACATGTCGTCCGTCTTATATGTACCCCTTTCTAGCATTTCGCATCGAGTCGCTGCTCAATATGTGACAAGACTATTGAAGATTTACTGGAATTACTAATGCGCACGTAAGAGATCCAGTACCTTTGAAGAAAATAGTGAAGCACTAATTGTAGCAAAGCAATTCCCTCCCATGGCACACCCACCTCACGACTTATTACACTGTCGTGTCAAGAACTACACATTTGTAAGGTTCTCTAATGTATTCGGAAAGGGAAATCTTTGTAGAACGAAGTTCAAACACAGTTTCACGATCGCCTCTGAGCATCCACGCTCCGACAATAAAATGTCCGATGTTTGTGAAAAACAAAATTGGACTAATGTTAACATGAAGAGTTTTTACCATAAAAGTCTTCAGAATAATCCGAGTGAGCTTAGCAGGAAACAACGATTGCTGCAGCTCTCATCATCAGTGATTGAATGGCATCATAAAGGAGACAAATGACAGGATATTTGTGGTTTTCTTACGTCGATGTACTTCTTTGACTCTCTCAACGCGTAAAGTGCATACAATGGCTAGTTGAAGAAGTTGGCACATCATATTAAGCATGTTGAGAGTAATCTTGACAATCGCAGTAGTAAGCTGATGGATACTTTTCTGCAAATTCCAGCACGACAAAATAATATTATATGTACCTCATGTATTCTCCGACCTATTACAAATTTGTGAACGTGAAGCAAACGAAGTTGACAAAATGAGCTAAAATGGTTTGCTATATACGTGATCAGTAGGTGAATTCACCTAACCTGTGTTCAATTTTATTAAGCAAGATTTCAGATGATAATGAAACGTGCATATCCGTGTTACACTGGATTTCGCTAGTATTTTTAGGTATAATAGAATAATATGTTTGTACTAGGTACTTGGTAGTTTACATCAGCCAAAAAATAATGCTACTACCAAAATTCATTAGCAGCCTTTGCGTGACGGTGCGTCCAGTGGTCCTCCTTCCATTTAACACACATACAAGTTCAAACATGTTAACATTGGGGCTCTCTGTCAGCATCTACTACAACCTTAATGGTATCACGTCAAAAGCCGCCAGCAAAAATACGCATGGGCAAAACCCGCATGAGTTTAGCCGCACAGACAAAAGCCACATGGGAAATTTGCCGTATGTGACAATTAATGCCTCATAGTCATGTACTATTGCGTCAAAATAAGCCGCGTCCAAGATTTATACATTCAAGTAAATTTAGTATGTATTTCGGCAGTTTTATTCAACAGTAAAATTAAGCATATTCCCAGTGACAAATAGTCAGTAAACTCTTAGAGAAAAATCCCTACAAACTCTGAAGGCAGAGAAATCAGAATGAAGATATTTTAATGGAATTACATATTCAACAGAATGCGCATACCATGATCCTAATAACGTTTAAACTCGTTTATCTTAAAAATGTATTTTGTTATTGTATATAGGTATAATCCCTTTCAGTTATGTTGTGTATTTGTAAGCTCAGTTCTTGAATTATTCAATGTTTAAAGATACGCCGTCAATTGGTAGCTTGTGAAAATGATGGGAGTAAAGTTGACGGGTATGGTTAACTAACTTAACCTAACCTAACCTAACCTAACCTAACCTAATCTAAGCTAAACTAACCAAACCCGTCAACTTTACTCCCCCCGAAAACCCGCCAACTTTACTCGCACCAATTTTTCAATACATATTTGAATACATTTCTACTTCGATGGGGATTCTTGATGTGTGGCAAATGTTCATGCGGCGTTTGTCCATGTGGATTTTTGCATGCGGCATTTAACATAAATCCTAACACTAATGCATCACCATCACACCGTACTCGCTCTGTCACTTTCCTCATTTAATTCCAAAGACAGGTTTCCGTATAAAGTCATACAGCATTATATTACGTATCATACAGTATGTATATTAACCAAACTCACTTTCTATGTACACTGCTGGTGATTCTGGAAAGTGCGTACGAAAAGGTTTGAGAACGTTACTAATGGGCACATTATCCTTCATTTTACCGTGTGATGGAAGAGAGTGTAGAAGAAGAAAAGGTACTGCAAACAAAAACATGTGTGTGTATATACCATTATTATCCTAATTAATCAAAACGAAATTACTCTGCCAAAATGACAAAAAAAACTGGAGGCATGCATGTTGTCGCACCGGTTGCTGTGCTACGACAAAACCATAGAGAGACCCTCCAGTCGGATTATCATTACTCATCTCAAAGTACTAACTAGGAGGAACGAGCCATCTAAAACAACCACTGTACATAAAAAGTTGCTCTCCCAAGTGTGAATACTGCGATAGGAGAATAAGGGTCTCCATATAAAAACTATGTAATCCATTATTATAAGTTGGTGAATGCCTTAATTAAACTACGTTACATTTGGAAATAATGGAGGTTGTAGCCAAAATTTGGCCTCAGAGCAAGAAAGCATGTTTTAACAAAGGCGAACTCTTTGATGAGCACTAAATATAAACACAAAATTTATACACATGTGTATAAATACAATATAGTCCTCAACCCGCGAAACACGAATTATCTAACGAAAAATCAGACAATACACGGCGATCTATTTGCATATTTTGTAAAACAAAGAGATTTGCCAAGTTAATTTATTTCTGACGTTTGCATAAACTTCATAGCAGTAGAAACCCTTGCCTACTCTAATTCTCTATTTTTACATGGCCAACAAAATCAACGAGAAAGCAGGAGAGGAGAGTGCATAACACAGACGATGATAGTATTGTCGTCAATCTTCCTTCATCGCACCGTTCTTCCTAGTCTTTTAAAGCAAGCTCACACCCATGTCACGAAGAAGGCAACTAGCATTCAGTCGTTTCTAATTCATATTTCCTAGTCGTAATTGCAGAGCATGTACATCGATTATTTTCAAAGAGAAAGATAGATACAATTGGAAAGAAAGGTGTAATGATAATAGATGACATGCTGGCACATACATTTCACTTCTATGTGGAACATTTTGGGAAGCACACATCTTCTCTTACCCCTGAACAAACAAATGGTAACCAAAAACCGTAAGAATGTAAATACTCCCGTATTAAATAGAAACACGACACATGTACACACATCTGGGGATTATGTGGGAGAGGTCTCGTATGGTTTCATAATTGCGATCATCAAGATGAATGAATGGTGAAGCTGGCTAGATGTATAAAAACAATGAGTGATGTAAAAATACACATATTATTCTATCCCGTGGCTTCTCTCCACTCTCCTCCTCGTTGCGTTTGGAATCGATCGGCACAGGATGGCCTAATGTTTTAGTTTATGATCCACATGTACGTATAGTCTCTACTACCAGCAAAATATCTCCCTGATATGAGATATTGATATGTATTATCATCGAGAGAGATTGTGTGTGGCTAAGGTTTCCAGCTAGACCCCAAAATGAGCAGAATTTTTTGTGCTTCGCGGCTCATATATCACATCGTGGGGTCCTTCTTCTACCAAATCAAATACATTTACTCACACGGAATGTTTCAGATTACATTGCTTTCCTTCCGGTGAGTTGCCCACCTTCCTTCCATTCCTTTACCCTTTTTTCTGCCACACGAGTAGAATTAAATTCGTGATGCAATAGCACTAGCTGACTGGGGGCTTCTCCAAAGATGATTTGGCACAACTTTCAAGGACAAATGCCGTAGGAAATGGTGTTAATAATTACGCACAGATTGTCTCATGTACGGGTGGACGATCACTATGTGTCACAGTAGGAATTTTTCGGAGTTTGTAAAGCCAGCCCTTAAACCATGTTGACACCAACAGGAACTCAAACTGGCTGTCAACAACATTTGGAAAGGAGGCAACTCTCAGTCGGGTGGGAAGCTGAAAAACATTGGAGTAGCATCTGTGACCTGTCTTCGGTTGCGAGAAATAACGATCAGTCGCTGCTCCTTCAAGAACGTACATATTCTCCCATTAAATCAAAGGAACCAGTGACGTCTTTCTGAAAATCCGCGAAAGGCGATAGAGAACACACCTCACACGACCACACAGCCCTCACGAAGAAGAAAGTTCTTGTGTAAGCGACGTCGACAAAAAATGTAGGGCAACAGCACACGGGTTTTGTCATGATGATTCAAAGTATACAGTGTGTAAGAATCTCAGTTTTCCTATACAATAATAGTATTCATTATCTCTGTCTACTGGCATCTCGCCGTGGCCCTATACGCATGCATGATAAATTCATACTGAATCAATACGTGTTAGAGGTGAAAGTGGTGGTAAAACACTCTTGGTAATCCAATGGACACGTTTATGGACACGATGTCGGTTACATGGTGATGTTGGTGATGATGTTGTCGATAGTGGTGATGCTATCCCTCCGCTCTACACCAGTCCACACTCCAAGAGAATATCCTGGAGACTAGCTAATTTGGTTACATGTGTTTTCGAGCTTGCATAATACATCCATCTCTCTTCAGAGTTATCCCAGCCATCACCACCATAACTTCTCTCGGTGCAATATGGCACTCTCCCATAATTTTCTCCAGAAGTAACCAAATTGTAGCAGAGTGTTGTCATGCATTATAATATTTTACCATTTTTATGCTTGCATGCACAACACTCACGCTCAACTCTGCTGCAAATGCACGAGAGGAGAAGTTTGTGTGGCATAAAACTGGGTTCGATTTTCTAGAGATAGAATTACATGAGAAATATAATGTGTACTCAGCTGCATGTATGTACTCCATCATATTACACACACTTCTCTTTCGGATTTGCAAAACTTGCTTCCTCAAAAAAGAAACGAGGATGGACGCTGTTGGGAAAGGAGCACACTCGAGGATTGTAATTTAGCGGTTGTTTGACAACATAAAAGTGGTAATACCGACGGAACACAAATGTGTGCATTTCTAGCGACACGACACATATACGGAGCACCTGTTATATACAATTGTACATGCATTCACTAAATATACCCATTTCATTCTAAAAAATCCGAATTCAACTCACTCTCCACTTTATATCGGGGAGAGTCATTTAATGCTCATAATAAGCATGTCGTATATACAAATAGTTGAAGGCAATGATGTGCTGCCATGGATACAGTGCTTCCCATCTCTTTAAATATTTTAAAGCGACTAAAAGCATGCACTCAACTGCCAGTCGCATGATGGGAATGCTCGTCAAATTCACTCATCCGACGACGTCAACATTTTTCATCTCAAGAAATCCCTTTCGAATTCATATCTCCAAACCTCCATATTGCACCCTCGAGGATCACGCTCAGAAGACGTGTTTGCACATGTTATTAGTTCTGAAAAGCTCCGAATCGAATGCAAAAGGAAAGAGTGAGAGCCAACAATTTGCAATTTCTGTTCACAGTCTGGAGAAAAGAGGGAATCCTTGTGAGGTGATGTACTCCTCTTCTATTTTCCTGTTTCCTTACGTTTGTTGTCTGGTTGAACAATATTATGTATCTGTACATCATTATTGTGAAGAGACCGACGATGTCTGCTTTCCAACCTAAAGTTTTTCTAACAAGAGAAACAGGGGCTTCTCCACCAAGCCTGTCTTGCCTTCACATCGCTGACGTTTCGCCAAATGTGCGAGTGTTTGTGAAAAAATGTTTCTATTAAGAAAATGTCTATCATCTCAGGCTTTAGAAGTAATGCGGTGTGTCTCTTTTAGCTTGAACTCACACAAGACACACAGTCCGGAGAAAGTTAGACGTTAAAGCAACCACTCTTCATGGACGTAGAGAGCTTCTCCACCTGCATTACTTCATTGGCAATGGCGGAGTGGTAAAAACAAATGCACACTCTCACAAGACAAGAAGGCAACAGAAGATCAAGTGAGATAGAGAAAGTATGTTTTTCAACATAACTCACTATTACACTACGTCGCTCTGGTAGAAAGCGGAGAAAGCTGGCTGAAGTGGAAAGTAAAAGTATTTTCACGTACTTCAAAACTTGTTCCTTGCCCCTTTGGCAGAGCTGTGTTTCGAGTATGTACACTGTCATTTGATACGTACTATATGAGCACTTTACATTTAAATGATCACATATACATAATAGAATCCGCTACCACCAGAGAGAGTTGTCAGGAAGAGAGCGAGAGAGCTAAACCAGAGGAATACTACCTATATAGAATTGAGAACGAGTGTGTAAACTATGAAAACTCGACTGCCACTTTATAAATCAACATCTGCAAAAAATTCGCTGATACAAGTTGAACAAGGTACTGGAACATTTTGAATGGAGTGGCCATACAATATCCATGAGGTTCGCATGAAAATCATACACGAGTTCTCGGTGTGTGCCACACGAAAAAAAAATCCAACAATAGTGTCGTATTTAGTTCTCTTTTATTTCAGCCCATTTTTTCCGGATAACTAAACGTTTTCTTGTGAAGGGTAAGAAATATTGGAAGTTAAAATATAACCAGAATGAATGAGTGTAATTTCACTAAAACAGCTTTCAATTCCAGTTCTTCTTCTACTACGTAGTCGTGCCGAAACGGCAAATTATATCTCCTCCACAAGACTTACTACGAACATGTACATTTCTCTTCCTCATTTTAAATGCTCCATAAAAGGTACTCGTGATGGTGAGTACTGACAACTGCATACTTCCCTCCTCACGCAAAAAGTTAATGATAATATATGGGATAATGGAGTGCAGGAGACACTTGTTTCCCCTTTCTTTAGAACCTCGACGTCATCGTCATATTACATAGCGTCGTTCGTGTTCGTCTCAAAGACGTATAGGAACAACACCCGGCCATTCCACCACAAGGACTCGCAAAAGATATGAAGCATTATGGTCCTCCCCTCTGGTGAATTCTTTCACAAATCATTTGATTTGGCACAAGATTCTCGACTTCACTGTTCCAGTTTCAGCGACAAACAAACAACTCTTTAATTCCATTACCCTTTCAGGAAAAAATCCTCCTCTCTTCCTTTCTCTCACACATGCACGCTTTCTACTATCCGCATGCAATATTTCACTTGCGCATTTTTACGTCAGCGTACTAAAAGTGTTTAAGTACTAAAGCCTTCCTTGTCATCTACAGGATGTGTGCGTCTTCCATTCCCATAAAACATAACCAACTTTTGATGTGGCCATATTCATTAAACAAAGTTGAGAGTTGAAGGTAGAGTGCGTGTGTACTCATTTGTGCCGACATAATACTAATGAAACTTTCACTCTTGATGCTCGTGATATAATTATCTGAAATTGCCGACCTCGGCGATTACGGTTTGCGGGAGGACTGACAAGCGAGGCCAAGTACTAGAAAAATATTCATGGCAGCGATGAGGAATCAAACACTTCCTTGTCTTGCCTCCCTTACCATCCCTTTTTTACAACATTGTGGTGGCATCTGTCTATAATGAACGGGGAACAGTAGTCTATAATCAATACGCACGTGGAAACTTTTCTCTGGAAACCTTTCATCAAAATCAGATCGGTTGTTGCGAGTTGAGATTAGACTGCAGAGACAGCAAAAAATGTAGTCCACTGCCACTCACGCCACTCCCACAGAAAATGTGTAAATTTGAGTCTTACAATGCTAGTTCCGGAGTTTTTTCTTCTTGGCTGCTAATGGAAAGGCACAACTGTGGTGAAGAGGAAGCACATTTACAGCAGAAAAAAATGATCACTTCCCTTGGTCGTCGAGTTCGCACACCACGATTGTATTACGTTGTTGTGTGTGGTGTTGATAACGATTCTATTTCTTTCTCTCTCCGAGGTTGAAAGAGCAGCTCACAGATTAGGTTGGCTACCACACCGTGCTCCTTTTCAACTTGTTTTGAGGAGAACTGTTTGAACTGTAGATTCGGTTAGTGGTTTCCCCGTTAAAACTCTGTTCTCTCTTGTGTGAGGCCGAACTCTGAGTAAAAAACAACTCCTTTCATCTCTATTGTGCAGAGAAGGAGAGAGAGAGAGAAAGGTTGTGCAATGGCAGCCGTGTTGACGCACACTTGTTGTTTTGGTTTGGACCTCTTCCATACAACTCGAAGAGAGACTCTGATTAATCCTGCCACTTTCCATCCATTCACCTTGACTCCCCAACTTTGCACATTTATGACGCGACAACAGGGCAGATTTGCGTTTTACATAATACATATCGACCTACTACAATACAATGCATAACTAACGAAGGCAGAATATACTACTTCTGAAGCTGTAGGGCATAATGTCTGTTCTCACAAAATGAGAGCGAAAGTTGTGAGTCAGTCAACCGTGAATATCAAAGTCCCACTTTTACTCTCATTCTCGGCAACCTCATTCTCGTCCTGTATGATCAAGCAAATTACACAATATTACAAGCAAGCGTCGAATTGTGCCTATTATTATTTCATTAGGAAGTCAGACACAGAGACGTCTACGTTTAAAAAAAATTGATTAAATTTTCTTTTTCCAATTGTGTCTGTACAAAAAAGGGACATTGACTGCGCGGTTGTGTGTTCCTCAACCACTACCATTGTCTCGGTACATAATCGAAATACGACATGTGGATTATATACAAAGTGTGCAAGTTGATTTCTGGTGAGTACATCCTTTTCACCAACTTCTATATAATTCCATCTCCTGCCGCTCCCTTTCAATTTACTGCAATGAGTGGGCTTTTTTTTGTGGGACAACCACTTTTCTTTTATAGCAAAAAAGAGAAAGTTTCGTGGATGAAAAAATTCATTTTTTCTTTATTCAGTGATTTCTTCGTCTGATCTTCTTCTGATCTGATCTTTTACTGCAAAATAACATTGTCCTGAAGGCAACTACAAGGCGTTGGTTTGTGTCTGTGAGTACCACACGTTGACTCGATGTGAGTAAGAATACTCTATTACAAAATTTAGTTACACGATACGTTTGCTTTTTGATTGATTTCAATTGTGAGTTTACAACCTTGTAGGAATAATATCGTTAAGTAGCATATTACGGATGTAGCTTTGGTTACGGAGATGGAGAAAGCAAATAATTGTCGACAAGTTTTTACTTTCTAAGGTTACTTTCCACTCAAACACTTCAGAGTTTTTGGGGACTCAAAGAACCATGGACTACGTACTACATGTAAAGTTTGTAGGCATATTTGTGTTGTGGAGCATTCAGAAATTTTATGAAATTGAAATGACAAGAAATTAATTGGTATGTCTATACGTCTGCTCTGTTTCTCCTCCTCCTGGGAGAGAGAGAGAGACAGGGTAGACTGATTGAAGCGACGTAGAACGTAGAAACGGAATTTTCGGCTTGGAATGCATATGTTTTTCAATCACCATCGCCATCTGTTCAACTGAAATTATTTACTGATCGTCAGTTTGTCATCACATACAACTGATAGCTGATTGTGAGAACAAAGTGGTAATAATCATAGCGTAATGAATAAGTAATCATCAGACCTCCACAGTAGGTGTAATGAACTGAGACAGGGTGACGCAGTATTTCAACATGATTATGCCATGCACTTTGTCACTCACCGTTTCGTCAACCATATAGTACATTACTATATGGTATGGTATATTGTGGTTATATAAAATAATAAACGAAACGGGGCGAGTTAGATCAGTTTGTTGACGAGGACTGCAAGCCATCAAAGTCGTTGCAGTCATTTTTCTGCGTTGTTGTCAGAGAGTTTCCCATGCGACTCACAAGAACTCTGTGATCACAGATGTACAGGTGGCTGGCAAAGTTGTGACAGATATTCCTTTCATTTACGCTACTCCACACATGTGTGTGGCAATAAATACTAAATTTCCATACGACCCATGCAATTAAAAAGGCAGCTTCTAGAAAACGACGGTATGCATAGCAGATTATATTTAAAACTGCACTCAACTGGGTCTCTTTATACTGTGAAAGGTCTGTTGACGATGTAGCAGTCACAGAGCTATGTGAGTGAGTGCTACTTTACATTTCTAACTCGGGTTAGTAAATGCAACGACGATGAATACAAGTGTGTGCGTGAGCGACGTTGCTCCTTCATTTATCAATTACCAATTTATCAGCATGAGGGATGTCGTCGGTAGTGGCGAGAAATATTTTAATTATGAAATATCGGCATTGACATTGTCTCAATGACTTGTGGCGGTGTAATCCTTTCTCCTTTTCATTCAATTATCGTTTGTGTCAACTTGTTGGAGACCTTGCAATTTGTACAAAAATTCCATTTGGAATATCTTATATTTTTCACAGCCCATGAATGGAAAATTATGTTAGCAAACAGTAAAGCAAGCAGTTGCTGATGAATATAGTACGCTGCCATTCATCGTGGGCTGTTTGCTTATAAAAAGACACAATTTGTTGAATAAAACGTTCAACTTACCTTCAAAGCAGACTTCAGACCTATGATTGTGTCTGAACTCTCAAGCAGGATTGAACGGGAACGATGAAACTGTGAGTAGCGTATTTACTTATGTACGTGGCATATAATGTATAAGAAAGAAAAAAACTTTTTCTCCTTTGTCCTCCGCGGCAAACTACTGGTTTGCTTACATATTTACGTTGTCTCTCTCGAGTCTTTCTAGTATATCATTACGACGAATAATAAAAACTTTTCCTTTTTGTGTTCAAGAACTTGAGAAAATCTTAAGTCGAGAAATTAAGACTGTTCATATAATATTTGTCCACTTTGTTTGCCTTGTTTTCTACGCAGGATGGAGGAGCAGTTTGTTTTTATGAAATGCTCAGATTGCCGTGAAATGTAGACGATGCTCATGTTGCTTAAAACTTTTACTTGGAAAATAGAAACCTCTCTCTGCGTCTCTGAGCGGGCTCTCTGCTTCTAAAGGAATGCGTCTCAATAACTCAGCGGTGTGTGTCAGCTCAGAAGTGAAGAACTCTATGTATAATTATGATGTGGAAGAATTTGATCAAGATATGTTTCTCTCGTCTCTCGTTACACAATTATCTTCTGCAGACTTTGAAGTAGGATCAACATAATTTACCACACCGCTCCAGCAGCGTTCACAAATACATAGTACATATTATATAATCTTCTGAGACTATGTGCTTCAAATACAATATACGCTAAATTGCTAATGTACATCGCTCATTAGAAGAATAAACTATGGACTAAGATTTTTTTTTTGCTTCTAATATCTTCTTCTCTATTTCAAGATCACATTTTCTTCGTCCTATGCTTCAACAAAAACTACAAATAGTGCTGTAATGTCGTGAAAAACAACAGTAATTATACTCCCTCTGGCTATGCGCTCTCCGTCTCTATTTATTTACAGCTGGCTCGCTTATTCTTTTTTATAGCTAGTTGGTGCGCGTATGTTCTCGCTCTCTGGTCCTTAGTCCTCCCATATCCAGTTCTCTCTACACCCTGACGAGCATCATCACATCTAATGATACAATATACGCGTTCTCTGCTAAAACTACAACAATCCGGAAATCCAGCTGGAAAGAATCAGGTCAGAATAAGAGGGAGAACGGGAGAGAGTGAGAGAGGAAGCGGTGGACGAAGGAACGAAAACCCCGTACAAAAAAATAGACCTTGTGGACCTAAGCAATAAAATGGAAAGATTAGCTCATGGAGTGGAACTAAATGAAATTGCTGAAGGACTTATTGGCTCGCTTTCTCTCTCTTTCTCTCACTGTCCCTCTCTCAAGTATGCACTATATATATACCACATGGTGCTCCCTGCTATACGATTATAGATTAGTGTGAACAAAAAATACTTATTACACCAGGCAAACGTCCACGTAGCCTTTGCCCGAGAAAAAATGATCCAATTGTAACGATACACCAGCGAAGAAAAAATTGTGAGAATCACTATTTTTTTTACTACTTCTCTCTCTCTCCGACTGCCACGAGTCACGGAGTGAACGAGTAGACTATTTATTATTTTTCACTAGAGAAAAAAATCATTGCTGTTCGTATAGCTGTTTTAAACTAACCTCGACACGAGCAAAGATTAACAAGTTGCACCCCAGTTGAGACAGTGGAGTAGTTTCTGTCTCGTTTTACTACTCTAATAAACGCGAGTGTGTAAGATATAATACGTGTTATCTCTCTCGGCGTTTTCGCTGTGTATCAAGTCTTATGTCAGTCAGTCAGTTGTGTGAGAGTCAGCAAGGAACTGGAACTAGTCAGAGGAGCTCACACTCGTTCACCAGCTTTTCAACTACTAAAATTTTATGTCAGCCGAGTGCGAGGAAAGTCCATCGTATTATAGCAATTCCTTCGTTTTCTCTCTCGCGTAGTCAGACTGGCATACACACACAAGAGCAGACGAATCCACGGCTGGCATCAGAGAGTGGGAAAATATCAGCGCAGAAATAGTTTGCAAGCTGGAGAGCAATTTCGTGAGCATTGTGAGACTATGAACATTAGGGAACATTGAACATTATATACAAAATATGTACTCGCGTGGTCTGTGCTCTCTCTCGCACATCAGAACATACGTCAAGCAACTAATGGCAGGAGTGAGGCTTGTAAAGATGAGAGAAAAATATATGTGCACAAACCTGATAGAACTGCTCTCTCCCGTTGTTTCCCTCCCTTTCTCATCTATACAAACTCTGTGAGTCCGCTTCAGTCTTGGAGAAGCAAGGGAGAGAAAGCAGAATGAGAGAATAGAATATATAGGATGCACAAGGTGGAGAAAGGGAAGGAAGCTTGCTTGGTTGAGCTCTCTTTTTTTGGCTTAAAGCTGTTTTCCTTGTGTTCATTCTCTCTCGTCTCTCTCTACGCTTACTTCCACACACACACATTGCCTTTTTTGCTGCTTTCTCCCATCATCCGTGTATTTCCTTTTACCTTTTTTGTCATACATGAGCGTATATGTGATCCTGGGTTGCTTTCATGTAAGACTTTGGTGAATAGGAAAAGGTGCTGGCTTTCTGTAGTAGGTACTTTGGCATTTGCAATGTCCGTCCGTGTCCTCTATACATGTTCTCAAATATTCGAAATCTGCTTTCACTGGTCGTCTCTAGCAATTGTGATGCATGACCAACTAGCCTGTATGCACTTGACGTTGAGTACTTCTCATAATGTAGTTCACTTATTGCCCAGAATTATTGTGACAACTAATCATAAGTGGGATGCATTAGTTACTGTAGCCGTTCCTGGAATTACGTAGCCATGAAACTATAGATCAACGCTGAGTCTAAAATGTCGCGTTTCTAGAAGAGTCGTCATTATGCCTAATCGGTACTTAGCCTGCCAGTTGGTTGCGTCTCTTGTATGACAAGTCTGTTTTCCCTGTGCATTTTCATCATTCCTTTTTTGTAAGGCTCTCTCTCTCCGGGACTTTGGCTTTCCTAGGCAAGGCGATGCTGACTATTGTGTGCTTTTTAATAGTGTTTCTCTGTAATGTCGTATCGTGTTGCACACTATGTGAGAGCTGAGAGCAGACGCTCGACGTGTTTCTCTTCTCCCTTCGCCAGGAGTGGGAAGCAGTTGAGCCATGTTTTTTGGCTCAGATTGTCCCTATGTAACAGGCAAGACTTTCTCTGATGTGTGTGAGTGTGTGTATTGACTCTGGGCTGCAAAGCGTGTCTAATGGGGAGTCCATGTACGAAAAGGGAAATAAGGCGTATAAACGAAAGTGAAGTGAAAGCTTGTTCAAGGAAGGATAAGCTGGGCCATGCAACCCAGCCGTGCAAAACAGTGGAGAATAATATTACTTGTGTACAGGGTTTTCAGGCGATATGCAAACTGGAGAAGAATGAAAAAGGGAATCGTGTTTGATTCAATTTTGTATTAGCATCCATATTTTTATATTGTAGTCTGCAGCAAAAACGGAGTACAAACTCAAGTGTATGAGCAGTTTATCCTTTGTGTACACCAATAAATGAAATATTACAGCCTTGTTTGACTTGGAAATGTCGTATGATGTATGTAGGTATGCGTACATTTCTGGATTACCATCATCATCACAATGCATATTTTTGTATGCATTCTATGTATATGGATTTTTCTTTTCGTCGCGTATTGTACAGCAAAAAAAATCCAAATAAAAGTCCTTGATGATGACCATTTGCTGTTTTGTGGTTTCCTTTCACAATGTGTAACTGGTAGTCTACGGAGAGAGGGTTGCGTAATGTCTTCCCATTATTTCCCTCCTATATGGAGAAATTACTTAGCTCCCACTCCACATTATCTGGTCGATGGTTGAACGCTTGCCTCCTTGTCACACTATATATGCCACTTTCTAGGCTAAACTGCGTTTTCATGAGAAAGGAATTTGACCAGTCAGATTTCGAGGAACAATTGCAGACAATCTCAACTCCCTCATTATCTCCCTCTCTGGCTTATGTAACCTATGACCCTGTCGACATTTGTGAGATTGTATATATTCGAGGTAATGCTTGAAGAAGACATGCATTGCTCGTATATGTAGCGCATGCTGGATGCTGTTTGAGATTGAACGAAATGTCTCTCTCAAGGTTTTATCACCTAAAGCTCCCTCCATTGGCTTCCGTTTTATTAAAGCATCCCCTCTCCGTTATGAATAACATCGTTGAGCCGAGATAATATCTTTTTTTGCTCGTTCCCTCAGTTTATGACTCTCGCTTCGCGATTTCTTAATGCGGTTCTGGATCACAAGCTCATACTTTATCTGTTTGAGTGGCATAGTCAGG
This sequence comes from Alloscopus bannaensis, assembly GCA_027743745.1. Lineage (NCBI taxonomy): Eukaryota > Metazoa > Arthropoda > Collembola > Entomobryomorpha > Entomobryidae > Alloscopus > Alloscopus bannaensis. The sequence continues at coordinate 29,044 of JAHZMW010004535.1, forward strand.
GAGTACACGATAAAAACGAGGGTAGCAGCTCCGCTGACAGAAAGGAAATAAAGACAACACAGGAGTGCGTAGGGTGACGGGCTCCCTTTGATACTTGTCGTTTCAATGCAAATGAGTATTTTCGATTATTTGAATTATCACACCAAGCGGATTGTAGTATACAGTGAGTGCGTAATTACTGCTTTTCATGGCGTATGCTCGTATTTTGCTCGTGTTCAATAAACGAGAAGGAAGGTGTCGATGAAGCGCTGACATTTAAGCATTTGTAGGAGCGTATTGTAAAGACAAATAGCTAATAAGTTGGAGCTGTCTGTGAACTGCTAATGTCAATACACACATACAATATGCGGAAGTAGTTCGTTTCTCAGATATGGACTCGTATTATAGTTTGTTATATCTGTAGTAGCCCTCTGGCTTCACTTGTTGATGCATCTAACCAGAGAGGCTATGTTCAGCAACTTGTTCAGACTTCAGCCATACTAGTTTAGGTTGACCGAACTCAACCGAATCTTTTGTTCAAGGAAACTACAGCAAACCGTACCCGAAATGAATATATGAAGGGTTTCAGATGTTTTTAAATACATTTTTGATTTTTCATGTCTCGAAGAGTAATATGCATCACAAGAATCATGATAAGGATTGTGCATAACATTTGAAATGTTCCACACAAAATATTGGCTTCCGCCCACCTTCGTGTCTAATCCGAAGGCAATAGTGCGAAGATGACCATGTATTTGCCAAATCAGTTACGCTAATCCTAGTTAAATATTTCACATTCTAAGGTAACTTCCAGCAGCGAAACTAGACCTGGATGTACTAAAAAGCATGTATTGTTGCAGAAGCGTTGCACGAGTACTACCAAATCAAGGAGAAAAAGGCTCTAAGTGAAAAATGTGACCTCGGTGGAAAGAGACATTCTCAACGACTACTTTTGGTACTTCATGCAAAGAAATTTACTAAAATTCCAGCAGTCTTGAGTAAGGACGGCAAAGGCACGATTGCAGACATAGTTAGACTTTTTACAAGTCATTAGAAAATATTACTCATGGTATGGTCTCTCCCTCTCCCATGTTTAGGATGGATACGAAATTGCTCAATAGCTCAAAAACGATAATCCGTCCAAAAAAATTGATTTCAGTTTTTAGGATCGTGATTTGTCTGTTACAGATAGTGACTTTAGACAAATTCTTGGTCACCGATATGATCTTCCATCACGGCGGTCGTCGTATATGCATGCCTCTTCGAGATATGAGAAACCAAAAATGTGTTTAACTTTACAAACTCCTTCGTATGTATGTTTGTAAACGTCTGTATCTGAGCTATCTAAACCTTGCACGAACCTTAATATTTTAAGGATATAACTCTACCAAACCGAATGTTTTATGTTAAACTTATTAAACTTTCTTGAGTATGTACATTACTGGATGTCATGATAAATCTAATGTGTGTAATGCTAGCGATTTGGCAAAGGCACCAAACCATTTTCCTGACGGCAGTGATAACATACGGTAATAAACACAAGTCTGACTTGAACAAGAAATTTCTTATTCTCAATCTTTGAAATAATACTAGCTTGTAGTAGTTCTCAAACTAAGCATGCTAATCAAAACCTAAACTAAATAAAACCGACAGAAAATATTACATCTTACAAAAGTATTGTCATACACGTACTACAACAAGATTGTCTGCCAATAATTTGATGCGTAATAGTAACATACTGATGAAGTAATAGGTTTAAATGTGTTTATACCTTCTATAAAATCCTGAGCAACAGGTTCCACGATTGGTATGCATGCGCTAAAAAACTCTTAATGCACATGTAATCTCTAAATACGAATTACTCTAGGAATGACATTACTACTTTTTTTGTCCAAGATAGAGATATCCATATCCAGGATGCACAAGAGTTTAATGGGAAGCTAGAAGAAATTACAATAAGCGGTATTGCCATAACCACAAACGACAGGATTTGAATTTATAAATCCTTTCTACATGAACCCGTGTTATTCAGTTTCTGTATTACATTTTTTATGTAAAATCGGTTGCGCGTGGCATATTGAAGAAAAATGCCTTCAAGTAGAACTACAGTAAAAATGCACAATCTATTGTACTTGCCAAACAAAAGCAGAGTACTTCCAATTCTACGCAACAGCAACATAATGCCACTATTAACCTCGTCACTACTGACAGTAAATGTGCTCCTCACTCCACATCCTTGAACAGGTGGGTTGTCTGAAATTGTCCAGAGGGAAAGTAGAAAATAATCCTCTCCGCTGAGAATTTACATGACAACTGACAAAGCTTGTTGTGTCACAAGCAATGTCAGTTGTTACAGATATGTTACAGATTAAATTGCCTAATAAACTGCGAGTCTTAAAAATGTCGCTTAAAATTTTCTTCAAATCTCAGCTCAGGGAGCATGCTCTTATTGTCGCATTTATGGCTTCAATGTAGTTGAACTGCTTCTATGCAAATGAGTTTGAGAAAGCACTCACAACAGTAGTGAGTCTAAATTACACCCTTAAGTGATCGAAGTACTGCCGAGCTTAAAAAGCGCTGCTCTGAGTAACCTTGTGCCAATGGCTGAATCATCTAAGATTCTCATTCCAGTGCACATTACCAACTCCGAACCCGCCGTCGACCGAGAGGTTAAGCAGCGTGAGTTTGGAATTGCGCTACGGATGCCGGATTGACATCCACTGAACATGGAAAAAGAGATCCCTCTGGATTCTAATTGTGAAGACTCTCTGCTGCCCATGTCGTGAAATTTTATGGAGATGTTTTATTCTCCCAGCTTCTCATCTTTCTCTCCAACATCTCTCCAGGAGTGTGTCTACTGCTTTCACTCAACAATGTGAAGGACTCTCTTCTGTAAGCCTCGTCTTACATTTAGTGTTATGAGAATGCATGCTTGCGCTCTGGATCTCATCACCGTCACATCTGACGTTGCAAAGTGAACGTACGTCCTTTTCCAACATTTTACCAAATAGAAAGAAGGAGCTGGACGGACACACACACTCTCCCTTTCTTTTTGTAAAACCTCTTTTATTTGGCAATGTAAAGGGTTTTACCGTCTTTCATTTAAGACTCACAAGAATCCTCATATAAATTCACAAGAAAGCACGAGATCGCTTTCGTTTCGGAGTAATGTGTGATCTCTTCTTGACTCTTCGCCCGTTTTTCTTTCTCTCGGAACAACTGCTTCCTCCCATTTCCATTGCATAATAACACCGAACAAACTTGCGAGGAGAAATTGCAACTCACGTGCATAAACGAGTTACATCTCGCTCAACTATTCTTCTTTCGGGATCTATGAAAGCCTTACAGCTTGAGAAAAAGCCCTTTGTTTATGGTTTCATGTCGTTGAAAAGCTGCACAAAACAGAAGGCATTTTTCTCCCACTCGCTGTCTCTCTCTCTCTACGTCCACTCCACAACTGTTTCTTATTCACAGCTCGTTTCCTACTTTCTCCTCACACCCATCACTTTTGCTGTACGTGAGCTCTATACATCATAAACGATGAGCTTTCTCTTCCTCTCACTCGATTTTGTGGCCAAAAGAGTGTAAGGTCCAGAAATGTATGGACAGGCAACTAGAGAAAATTATATGCTACTCTTGGGTTTCCTGTCATAACTCGTTATCCTGGTTTCGTAAGAAACCCCTGTACTTCTACGCAGTAAACAGGAGTAAATTCACGATATCGCTAGTTCTGCTGTTATGCCTATTGAATAGCAACCAGACCTCACTCTCTGTCTTCAACAATTTTGCACGCATGTGTTTAAATTAACCTTGGATCTCATATACTCTCAGATTTAAAGTGGGTTAGGACCGCACACAGGATGACATGTATGTCAATAAGTGCTTTAATGCGTAAAATTGAGGTGCGACTAACAAGTAGGTGTCCACACCTGAATGCACTGTCGAACGTCTCTAATTGGCACTTATTTCCTGCCTTGTTAGAGTTGCTCGTAATCGAATTTCCCAAATATGCTCTTTCAAGCAATGCGAAAAATAACTGCTCCACCTTGCAGCCATTAGCCATTACCGTATTTTTGTCATTATCACTTCTGAAGAAAAGGAACACCGCGGAAAACAAGGTCATGAATAAGTGAAGACGTGAGATACCAGAGGCGTAAAAATCGCCTGTCAGACAGTGAAAATGACAAAGTAAGTTCTACGGGAAGCAAATAGCGTTATTTTATCAAATTCAGGAGATGTGTGCCCTTTCATCCAACTCATCAAAGTTGTTTTGACGTCTCAACAAAGTTTTCTGTAAACACCAATGGGGGTCATGGTGATGATCATAAGAAGCTTTCAAGGACGTGTTTGAGGGAAAGCAGTCTTTTGTGCCGTGTAATAGAATTTCGAGTAATGTGAGCCTTAATGGACAGTAATTTGGAGTGATTCCAGGAAGTTGAATAGGTTGTCTTGATGAATCCTTCTTGTGAAGTAATAATGTAATGTACAAAGCGCCTGCAGGATTTGCCAAAACGATACCTTACAACACCACACTTCACCTCGACCGTAATATTCAAATGTAAAACAAGCATAATATGCGAAGATGCAAGATAATGATTGTCTCTCTGCCCACCTTATTTCTCTTTTTTACTTCTTTTTCCTGGCTGCTTTGCCTTGAACTGTCTAACGTTTTACACGGGAGAGGCTAGCTGTTGAAATTGTCTTGTGAATGGTAATCAATGTTGTAGAGTTACTTCAAATGGTGTTCACTGTAAATTACCATAGCGTATTCGCAGAATTTTTGTGCAGGCCGAAATTACACAAGATTGTAACGTTGGTCTGGTATATTAAGCTTTTCGTTGAGTGATAAAACGGCGCTCCTTCAAGTAATATGTGACCTTGCAATGAAGACCATATCTTGTGTGGCAGTAGTACCTAACTTTCCACACATATGCTTATGCATCTTCTCTCGAAGCTGACATGGTCTCTATTTCCAACAGGACACAGCTGCAAATTTCCAGCTCAAATCTTGTTCCTTCAAAACTTCCAAGGGTAACTGTCTTTTATCTGCTTTCACATAGTGTTCTGACCCATCGTATACCACCACCTTGCTTGCATTGTATTCAAGGACCCCGTTCTCTAGTCTAAAACAAAAGGATGCTTTTTCCGTTTCTTAGTGCAGGGAGGTGCACTCGGCAAGTATAACCATCAGTTTCATTCACGGTTCACCTCTGTGATTGTCAACAAAAGTGCCATCCTGCCGTCATCTCTCTTTCAGCAATGTTTTGTTACGATTACCTCATTTTTTAGACATGTGCTTTCGACGAGTAACAGAGTTCTCTGATTGTGAGTGTTCTCGTTGACGTCCAAGGTCAGAAATTGACAATGACAGTTGTACTCGCTGCCGGGAAAAAAGAGATGCCCATGGTTTTTTTCCTCCTTTTGAAAGGAGAATCATTACAACAAATTGATGTAGATATAAACGAGTTGGTGAAAGCAACAGAGTAGCCGTGTGTCTGTGTGTAAGTGGATTCTTGTATATTATTCATGAAACTTTGCTCAAAAGACACTTTCCGGGTGAAGGGGAATCTAATCAAGAATTTCAGCAAGAAAGAAATTCAATGATGGGAGAAAGTGATGAGATGAATTTCAAAGTGTAACTTCTTCTTTTGCCCTTTCAACAAAAAGTTCACTTTCTAACTCAGAACTTTCAATTTGGAACATGCACAATGAATGAATCCAGGCATCACTCTTCCAAATTAGAGTTAGCTTTATGTTAGGGATTTTTTAAAGAATGTTTCTTCAAGAGGGAGATAATGAGGGTTGGAATCTAAACTCAATATTGCTCAAACGCTGAAACATGTACAATGTCGGGATTCCACATGGTAAGAACTGCTATAATATGCAATTTTGGACGCTGAATTTGCAATAGTGAAACGGTCGGGGCGGAGTGAGACACGGCTGTCTGCCGCGGTTTCTGTTTGTCGGCATTAATTCCTGTGTTCTGTGTGTGCTCTTCTGGTCTTCGTACAAAAACATCACAATCCCACATCTCACTTTTCATTCTCATCGGTCACCACGACATTTATTGATCTCTCTCCGTCATCCGCCGCCGGTCACTTTCCCATCGAAGGGACCTGATCATTTTCTAGTTTGGTGATAATTGAAGTAGTATATTAATTAGCTCACGCTGTCAAGTTTGTTGTTTGCACCGCTGTCCTCGTGAAATCGGCAGGAATTCCAGAGGAGTTCCAGTGTTGCTATCTTGTGAAGGATTCTGATTGTGGCAGCGAGGTGAGAGGACATTAGCAAAAATGCATCGTCTTCGAGGGGCTCGTTGGATTTTTGGAGCAGCGGCAGCAGCTGGGGTGTCCACGGTTGTTGTTCATTGCTCCACTGGCCAGTGGAACGCGTCGAAGCCCACCAACATCCCCGAGGGGTACACCAAGTGGGACTACAACTGGGACAAGTAAGGTCATATTACTCAAGCTCAAGTAAGGTCATAAAGCGGATGCTTTGTTTGATCATGTCTCCCTGCATAGCATTCTCCAACATAATCAGTTATCGGTCGGTGGTCAATTTGGAGCATTGACAATTGTCAGCTGATTTAAGAGTCGACAGACCAGTCACCAGTGCTTATTTATAATACTCGCTAGGTTGAAGGTCGGGCTTGTTGTTTTGATTTTCAGACGTGAACCGTACAGCTTGATTAAGCCACCGAAACGGAAGCCCGATGACGCAAATCCGGAGACTGAGGAGAATCTTCTCGAGAAGCTGGAGAAGAAGAAGGCGAAGGCTGTTCGACACATCATTCTCGTTCGCCATGGGCAGTACAATATGAAGGGGACTCACGACAAGGAGCGGGCTCTAACTCCGTTGGGTCAAGCTCAAGCGGAGATCACGGGATTAAGACTGAAGAATTCTGGGATTCAATTTGATTCCTTCATTTGCTCCAACATGACTCGTGCTATCCAGACTGCCAATCTCATTCTGGGACAACTGGATCAAAAGGATTTGGTTATTAAAAATGAAGACCCAATTCTGCGTGAAGGTGCCCCTTGCTTGCCGGAGCCACCTGTTTCTAACTGGCATCCCGATTTGCACGTAAGCATTTTATTGCTATGGTTTTGTTGCGAGCTTGAATTGTATCGCCATCGGTTGCGTGGTGTTTTTATGTGGAAAAAACGTAATGCAACTCATTGGTCATTGATTGTGGTTGATGAATTAAATATACAGCAGTACTATGAGGATGGAGCTCGGATTGAGGCCGCCTTTCGGAAGTATTTCCATCGGGCTGAGCCGGAGCAGGAGAAGGACACGTACGAGATCATTGTATGCCACGCAAATGTGATTCGCTACTTCTTTTGCAGGTTCGTGGCTTTTTTAAAAAATTTACAGAGTTTTGTACAGGTTTGAGTACTACTAGTGACTAATGAGTTTGTTTTTTAAATAGGGCATTGCAGTTTCCCGGTGAAGCTTGGCTTCGTATCAGCTTGAATCATTGCAGTCTCACTGTCCTTAGTATTCTTCCTTCTGGTCGAGTTGTGTTGCGCGCACTTGGAGATAGCGGCCACTTGCCCGTTGATAAAATCAGCACTTCTTAGCCTCAATACTTTGATGCTACGCCATTTTCTTGGATTCCTTACAATTTGAAACTATTCAATTTTAAATTCCTATGTAACATGTATCTTTTATTATATGTGAAAATCATTGTGGAGAAACAGTCTGCTGAAAATAGATGATGATACACGGTTTTCTTTAAAACGCAATGGCAATGTGTAAATCTTGTACATGCCTTGATTTATACAGTAGTGGAGATAACACGTCAAATATTCGCTAGAGTTTGATGCAATTTGATAATGTTTTGCAGTCTGGTTTGAATCTCTAGTTTCGCACCTACTTCTGTCTTTATTGATGGTGTGTCTATCCGGTTATATTGAAACTTGTTGAGGCATCATTGTTTGACAAACTTCATAACTAGCATGGATGAAATATTTTGTAGTATTTAAGAGATTATATATTTATTATTAGTATTGAGTGGCAACAGTTGAACAATTGAACAAGGACACAATAGTGTGTAGACGTTGGTTTCTGTTAAAGCGATTTAGTTGTTGAAGTCAGATTCCAAGCTTAAGCTGGGATTCAGGCTTAAGCTGTGAGTAGACTTTATATTAGTTATAATAGTAACCATTAGAACATACAGTAACTCATGGGCCTATGCATTAACACGAAAGAAATGTCGCAGGACTCACTTTTTGTTCATAATCAGTGTTTAGCCCGTTTGAATTCAACAATATACATAGTGTCATTACATCGAATAATCTATATTTCATATTAAAGTTATGCTTTTAACATGTTTTATACCTGTGTGGAACTTGCATGTGTGTGTGTGAGAGAGAGACAGAGATTGTCAAGATGAAAGGTGGATTTAAGGGTTGAGAAGACATGGAAGAATTGGGGACGTGTGGTTTACTTTTATAGTGACAGAGGTTAGGAAGGTTTTTAACAAGTCATTGTTTCCCTGTGTTCTACGATGACTACATGTACACAAAGTAACGAGTAAAGTCCGAACAAGTGTAAACGAGAGATATGAAGTGGATGTCTTATTATAGAATTTTTTTAATCATTGCCCTGGTTGTACTCGTATTCCGCACCATCTGCTTCGTCATCCTCTTCTGTCACATCAGGTTCTCCTAGCGCTCTCACGAATTCTATTCGAAATGTAAACAGAATGTCACGTTCAACTACCAAATTGTGTTCATGATGTCAGTCCAAATTTGCAGAAGTTACCATTAAAGTCAATGCGACCATCCCCATCAACGTCCACTTCCTTGATCATGTCCTCAATCTCATCCTCGCTCAGATCCTCTCCCAAACAATGGAGTACGGCTCGTAAGTCGGAAGCACTTATATACCCTCGATTATGTTTGTCAAAGATCTGAGGCAAGTCCGAGCAATTTTAAACCGAGCAGCTTGAAATAATGAGAAAATAATTTACGAAAAAAGGATTACCCTAAATGCATCTCGTAGCTCTTGTTCCTCATCTGTGCTTCCACCGGTATTCCCGGAATAGTTGGACACAATCTCTACGAACTCCTCGAAGCTAAAAAGCCCATCTCCGTTGATATCCACCTGGGTACAATAAAGCAAAGGAGATGGAAACTAAACTCAATGATAACCACGTTATATGAAAACAAAGCAGAAAAGACATGATGAAGCAACCTCTTTCAGCATTTCTTTGAGCTCTTCTTCACTCGCAAACTGTCCCAAGGATCTCATCACAATCCCAAGCTCATCCTTGGTAATGGACCCATCCCCGTCTTTGTCGAAAAACCGAAACGCTTCACGAAACTCTTCAAAGAAATCATTGTGGAATGCATACACACTTTTTAATTAAAATGATGATGACGCATCGTTCCCACATTGGGAATAGAAACGCGGAAAGCTGCCGTCATTGTATTTCTTATAATTGCAGCGTACTGCGATATAGTGAGGTACCTTGCATTTGTGTGTCGGAGAGTTTAGATTGGATTTTTAGCGAGTCAAGGGACTGTTTTATCGACTCAAACTCAGTCGTAGATTCCTCAACCCTCGGATTTGGACTGACTCCGGTGGGCGACATTCCCTCCATGCTGGGCTGAGGCGAGAACGAGCCTTCGTCTAATTCCTGAACACCTGGTGGAACTTCTCGATCGTCTACTTTAGCTTCTACGGTCACAGAGTCTCGTGTTGTCAAAGACGATGAGGATGACGCTACAACGGGAGAAGCAGAAAATGACGAAGACGATGATGCGGATGTAAATGCTCCCTGTTTACACAAAGTTTGCATTATAATTTATTTTTAAACATTCGACGCAGTCAAATTATTAACTCAGACTCGGAGAAAGTGGTCATTGATATTCTTCCGTTTTCAAGTCAAAAGCGACTTTCTCTTTATTACAAGATTGCATTTGGGGTATTGTGAGAATCTGGTCGAATATCACATACTGGTAGTTACAACCTCCACCACATTCCGTGGAATACTTTTTTCAATGCTTGTTACTGTCAAAGAACTTTTGGAAATTTATGTATTAAAACGAACCTCGCATTTCGGAAAATACAACTAAGAATAAACTCGCGCAACTTTGCATTACACAAAACCTAATTAACTTAATGCTAGCGTTTTCATCAACCTTTCTCTTCTTTCAACAGCTATTTATTTCGTGCCTCCAATTTATCCTCCAGCTACAGAGTGGAGAGTCAATATTCCTTTGACATGTCGCATTTATACATGAACTTCAAAAGGCTAAAAGGCTTCCCAGAGCTTCCAAAAATCTAAGTGTCTTGAAAGTGAAAGTCAAAACTTGATGGTACATTCAGTGCATGGAAAAGCACAATTGTGCTTGGTGAGTGGTTGGAAGCCTCCAAGAAAGAACTCTTTAAGATGCTTACACAATACCTACATATTTTTTTTGTTGGAAAGCAAGGCAGCAGCAACCTTCCATCATTTCAAACACGACAACAGCGCTGTTGCAATAATAACCAGCTTTATGAATAGCTCTTTCTCTCGTTTTCTCTCCCCCGAAGCCATTCATGATAAAAGCGCAGATCAAAAGGAAAGTGGATGGTACACAAGTGTGCAGAAGGAAAGAATAGTCGACGCCGCAAAGGGCACTTCCAACAAAATAATAATCTTTGTAACATGAAACAACTTTTTCTATAACCCTTCTCAACTTTCTTTAATACAACAAACTTGGCCAAATCATATGTACAGCATGGGTATTAATATACATGTGGTCGTACAACACACACGTCATGTCCGTTGTATTTTATTGGGTGGAATCTCAAGCTAAGTTTAAAGTTAACTTTCACAAGGTTTCAAATATCCTCAATTTCGTTTATGCAAGTTTTGCTTCCTAGAAAATGGGTTCACGTTCACAATACCTCTTCATATACATACAAACAGTTGTACATATACGTAAAACGCGATACTTGATCTCAATTGTGAGAGAGAACACCAGCACGCTCACTTCTTCACTTTTTCAGCCACACAGATGTGCTTCATTCATACCTAGCTCACAATATGTGTTACTGCGTGCTGAATTTAGTAAGGAACCTCTGTTTTTTAAATACAAACTTTGTTTGTTTGATACTTAACATCCTGTAAGTCAAACTTTCGTGTTTTTAAAACACTTTAGACAACGGGCAAAAAAAATTGTGCGTTCTTAAACGTAATGGAATGGATATGTACCGTAAGTTTTTACAGTTTATATTTCACACAAATCAATGTCTTTCTTTTTCTAAATTCATTTCACCATTTTTTTTAAAACGAAGCGCATGATTTTTATGACCTGCTCTGTCAATGGGTGTACAATTTGTAGCGGTTTGTCATTTACCGAAGGTTTCTTGGTGAACACTCTGTTTCCCGACTGCTCATTACTGATACATGTACATATGTACGCCCAAATCAGGTTTGAGTTTTTCTCTCAAAATATTTGTTGCTTCAAATAATTACTTCCTATAAATATTCACCTGAAAATAGGGCAGGAACCAGCAACATAAACTAATGTATTTCATGCGATGTACGGTCAAAATTATGGAGACACATTTGTTGTCTTACCCGATTAAGATCGGTTATCCATTTCCTGAGGTTGGAGAATGGCTGTTTAATGATTTCTTTGTAATCACTCATCACATAATGTTACAAGGTTTGGTCCTCAGTAATCCGAAAACAACGGGTTTTCTGTTCCTGGAGTGAAATAAGAAAACACCGCCAGATACAACAGCAATTAACACAAAATTTCAATACGACCTTTAAGCGTAGTACAGAAAGCGCGACAAAACATGCTTTCACTTTTGCTCTCAAATGGAACACTTTCTCTCTTGTGTACTGTCGACAAAAATACATGTGAATACTTGCGAATCTTCCTCTAAAAACCCACTTGCCACACGGCATGAAAACATTTAAACACCACGATCGATGCTACTTGTTTGGCGTTTTAATGGGAAACCCATGCAAAAACAGCGCTACGAGATAAAAAAAAACAGCTCTTCCAGTCGAATTGTTTTTCTCTTCTGGAATGGTGCACGACGTGGAGGCAGAGTGAGAGAAACAGAACAAGAGGAAACGAGAACGTGAGTGGAGAAAGAAAAGAAAACAAGTCGCGTCTTCAAGCCATTTTGCACCCAATGATGATGATATGTTTTGTGAGGCAAACGTATAAAAACAAGAAAGAAAAAGAAAGTGTTGAAAAGCGCAGAGAGAGGCAGACACACACACACACACGTACACAACGGAACACACCACTTTTCTGGAGAGCTCAACAGGACAGGAGGAAATCCGTAATGACTGATATGCAGGTCTGATAAGACGTGGGAGATATATAAAAAGGTACTCTGATGTTTGTGGAGTCTAATGCATTCAAGTTATATTTTGGGAGAAAGTGATGAGGCGAGGTGATATGAGTGAAAACAGACATCTCTCACTTCAGGATAGATGCGATGACGGCTGAGAGGAGGTAGAGGATAGATGTAGTGCCCAACTGGATGGTAACATGAGGACTGTGTGTTCAACCAGAGAGTTGTTTTTATTATGGCATTTACGATCGAAACTCAGGGATTTTCTCGAGTTCCTTTTTTATTAAGAGGGAAAAGAGGTGACAAGAGAGCAGACCAAGAGACAGGACCACACTCAGCACACACACAGCGCAAACATTGGAGAAAGTTTTATGTTCATCTAATGTAGACTTCGTACGCGCAGTGCGATCATCTAATATACGACTGTCTCTTTCTCTCTGCGTGTGTGTGAGCAAGCACAACGGAATACATCTATGTAAGCACACGTTCTACCACAAACACGACACCAACCACCATTGCCTCCCACAGGTGTGATTCTCTTTAAACAACCGCTTCGCCAAAAGCGAGAGTAATAGGGACCGAAAAATATACATACTATTATAGAGTGCGAGAGCAAGAGAAGAAAAGGGAAGACTCTTACTTTTCGTCTCTAAAAGAGAGAAAGAGGGTCTCGAGGTTTGGCATTTTTATAAATCGATATGGAATACATTACACATCTTTGCTGCTTCTCCAGCGTTTTTTACAACGAGCATGTGAGTGAGGCAACCCTTTTAAAACTCCTACAACTTCTTCCTCCGAGTTCACACGTGTGTGAGTACCTTATGCCAGGAGGATGTAGTTCTAGGCCGCGTGTGTGGATGCGGATGAAGGCTTAAGTTTGCTTTCACCAATCCAAACATTACAAAATCATGTTTGACGACGCTCGTGTTTGTTTTTCACGGTTTTCCATTGGAACGTCTTAAAAGTCTGCGCATTACCTTAAAAGTTGGTTTTCTCTTACTCCACATTCCTCATTCGTGAAAAAGGGGAGAGGAAAAAAAGATGGTAGAAAACGCAAAGGCAAACCTATTACTTCGAAGCTCATTTACACATCAGAAAAGAGGCTGAGACTGAAACACGGAGAAGAATCATGGGCTTCCACACAGTCACACACACGGACTTTCCTGCATGAACGATATGGTATCATGCCAAGTACCATGAATCATTGTAGCAATTAAGCGATATCATCGTTTACTTTTTATGTAACTCGTATCTGTACCTACATATATACGTAGGCTGAAGCAATAAGAACTTTCCCTTCTAGCTCACACTCAGATTCACAATTGTTCGATTCAACCAACCACCTACATCTTTCTTTTGTAAATCTTTACAGAGTGGAACAACGATATGAACGGATGTGGTGCCTATATTCAGTAGATGTGCATGGTTGTTGCATACATGACCAGAAATCGGCAAACCCGTAAGAACTGTGGAGAAGGAGTCCCAATGCTATAATAATGCTATAGAAAATATGGGACTTTTAGCAAAAAGGATGTAACTCGTTGTGATACACTCTTTTTGATTTAATGCACAATTTCTTTTTCAGCAGGAACTTTTCAAATGCGTCATTCTCGGAAGACAATCTTCGAGTCACTCAGATCCAAATAACGTGGCGCAATTGCTATATAATGACAATAGAACAAGCGCTTACTTAGGATTTAGAATAGAAATTCTTTCAATTGTCGCTAGTTGATATATCACTCATTCATACTCTGCACTCGATTTGACTAATTTCACTAGAGCCGGAACTTAGAAATAATAGACATGATAGCAAAACTTGGTAACAAATTGTCATTTTTGAGTTGCAATTTTAGACATGCCGTTTTTCATATGGTATGAAAATGCATACAAGAGGCCATAAAATATTAAAGATGAAAAACATTATACTGCTAAAAACATAATAAACATGCTAAATGTGGGCAACCATTCGAGAGAAGGTAACCTTACAACATGATCTTATAAAACACTGTATAAAACATAGAACGTTATTCATCTTTGTGAACCGGTGTTCTACGCGTATGCACCCTTAACTACATTTGATTTTCGACCAGCTTTAAATATGAATTACACGTGATCTAGTATTTGTATGGGCTGTATCACGTATTTGTCAACTGGGAACAAACGAGAGAGTTGTCCACCTTCTGAAAGTGTGACATTTACTAGCTTACAATGTTGAACTTTGTTTAACGCTGAGATACGCACACTAAATAGTTCAACCAACGACTTTACCGTGGGTATCCCTTTTCAAAAACGTATCTCTGCCTAGTTGACAATGTATTCTTTTCTTAGCAAAGAGGATGGGAAATGTTCACATTGACCACACCAGCCATTTCGGGTAGCATAATATTTTTAGCATAATAAATTGCTTGCGAGTGAAAGTGCCACATTATATGCTTCACCACGAGTGCTTGTTGCAGTGTGGGAAGCGAAAAGCTGGGAAAACAAAAGGACCATGCTCCTCATCACAAACAGTGAAGTACCAATTGCATAAAGACGACGAACAAAGATATGGAAATGGAAACCATTTTTGTCTTGCAATAGTCCAGAAATACATAGACGATACGTAATAGTAATGTACAATGTTTCTAGTTTGTAGCATGCCGAATAAAGCATTTCAAGCCTCTTTTATTTTGTGCGTATCTGTTAGAACTGTACGTGTGTTCTCAACATCCAACTCCAAATTGAATATTTCCACTTTGTCATCCTTTGTGTGCGGCCTAAATTCGTCGACCATTTAAGGAAGGAAAGGGGCTGATGGTTGGGCTTCACGAACGCACATAACGTGCATGTGCTGCTGTAGCTCAAGAAAAGAGAAAGTGAAAGTTATGTGCTTAACAAAAGACGCGAGCACACGTACGCCTTTCTTCAAGTCTCTCTCGGTACGTAGGCAGACCACTCTCTTGAGCTGGTTTCCTTCGTTTTCGTTGATCACATAAGAAATGATGGTGATGGGTGCCCAGAAGTCTGGCATGCTCTTCGAAACACGAGCAGAGAGGAGAAGGAGTGAGAAAACGAGGGCTTTGAGTTCAACCTCATAACATGACTCATCAATGACTTTTTATCGTCGACAGAGCGACAAGATTATTTGATCTGACAACATTTAGTGTGGACTTTCTTAAGGAACTATAGAACTTGTCGCCAACATGCATCAGTTTAAAGGCCGAACCACCGTTGACACAATTTTGGCGAGATAGTCATTAATCAATTTACTGGTAGTAAACGCTTGACAAGTGGAAAATTTTATGGCTTTTTGTGCCGCGGTCGTATAAAACGCTCGTACAAAAGTGGACGTCCCATTCCTGTGTGACTTGTAAATCCAAATTTGTATTTTCGAAGTCTACTGAAATAACGCTACTTTCTCTTCTTGGATCTATTGGAGTTTGTATTATCGCATGTTACCGTCATCATTACGATTTTGTTTTATGTCTCATACTACCACTTACTGTTTTTGCTATGAATCAACCTTGATATGTAAAAATTGTTTCCTTCCTGAATGATGTAGGCCTTGCTTCTGCAAAACCCGTCATCTGCCTCGTTCTTCATGAATAAAAACGGTCGTACCGTGTTACAAGTTTGGAATACCATAATATCATAAATGCACAATCAGTCAGCATGGTTGTCATTTGTCCGTGTCAATTTTAAGAATGCACGGCACGAAGTGGGATCACCTTAACGGTGGCTGTAAATCAAATGAAGAACGCAGAATCAGAGCTAGCAAATCCACCCAGCAATTTATATTAGACAGTGTTAATCGTGGTTAGAATTTGCATACGCAAAACTTGCAGAAACTCATTGCCTCAGCCTTTGATTATAAATCTGTAAGTGAAACAGTTTATAGAAGTATACCGAAGAGATTTTATAGAACAACCTAATATAACAGTGTTAGCACCACGGATAGATAACCCGAAAGGCAAACACTTCGGAATTAGTATATGTATGTAGTTATATCTACCAAGCGTACCACGTGCTGATGCCAGCTCGGTTTGTTTCAGCCCATACATTTTTCAATGAATAAACGGGTAAAAATTTACTCCTCAAAGCGTACAAAGTTGTATTGTGGTGTAGTAGTAGGAACAAAATCAGTACAGTCCCCGTTAGTGGGGGATTGATAAAATCTAAATTATATAGCCACAAAGATAATGCTCCTTTTCGTGGAGATGACGTTAGAAACACACCCTTTGTCATCAAACTCCCCTACTTTGGACATGGAACTTATTATTTAGATAATCTAAATGTTCTTAATTGCCCTCCTTACGATGCAACCATTTCTGCGTATGAGCCAGCAGAACGTCAGCCCAATAAATTTTTTTCTACGTTGCGTTGAATGAGTGTTCGAGGCTCAAAGTATTGATTGTAGTTTTTTGTCTGAACCGATAAGCAGCCAATTCCAGAGTCGAGTCTTTTCCAGTCGTGTGAAGTAGAATCGCTATAAGGTGATGTGTAGAAAGAAACTGAAGAGCGAACCCAGGTAAAACAACTGAAACTTGTTTTGTTCATTCATGATATTGAATAGAGATGTGATATATATTAGCATCGACGAATTCAGTTACATTCTCGGCGACACAATGACTAACTTTCGAGTCGAGACTCGTCCTCTTCCCCAATGCCTGCTACCGCACAGTGTAGAAGCATACAAAGCACACTTTCGTATCGAGACAGTCACCATTTCAAAACGAATTATCATATTTTATTCACATCAGTCATTATACCGTCACTTCACCTAGCATATGAAGGTTTATTTCATCATAGAAATAGTGTCTTCATTCGTATAATTTGAATACCATTTGAAACTACTCATTTAACTTTATGAACTATCATTCAGTCCTAGCTACTCAATATTTCAATACTATATATAGTTCAAAATGAGTGTTAAACATGCACTTCTACAAATACACTCCCTATTATTCCAAACCAAATTATACAAGCACCGCTGCCACACATAATTCCTTTGCATCCACATACCTCATCCGACCTTTTTAACCGTACTTTGCTAACTGTGCTAACAGCAGCCAAAATATTCTCTTGTTTCAAATTCTTGTTTTAAATACTTGTGTAGAAATACAGATCACCTTACCAAAGATAAAAACCTTCTTCACTTTGTGTGTATGATAATGGAGGAGAGGTAAATTGCAAAAAATGGTCTACTCGACTTGACACAATAGTTGTATATTATATTCTTAGTTGCTATAGATGTATCGGCTTACTCCCACATAAACACGTACGCATTCATACTTTTATATAAAAACAAGACAGCATTTCTTTTGCCTGAGTATGGGAGTTAATCTTCGGCTTGTCAGAGCGTAGTGTAATTTCCCAGTAAGTACAAAAGCACACGACCATTAATTAAGAGTCTAACTAAGGTCAAAAAATCATACTAGATGACCATGAATATATTTTGCGATGAGAGCAAGTTCTTTACGGGCCCTCAACAGTTACATCGAAAAAAATCCTCCGCGATTCATCATGATTCCCGTTGTCAGAGTGATTCTTATAATTGATGCACTTCTGTAAATTAGGCTTACTCTGTTGTTACTTTATATTTAAATACTGTTGCATATTATTAGTGTTCATATTTTTATGTGATCTCTTGGTTACACAAACAGCTAAACGGTTAGTGGTAGTACGATTTAGCATTCCTGCTTACCTGTTCACCCCTATAGTGATTTTTAGTGTTTCTTTTGCAGTAATTTTTTAATAGGTATGTCATACGAGTACACAATGCAAGACTTGGCTGGGCACTACTACACTAACCACAAATGCTTTCTGGGATTTGAGTATAACAGTTTGTAGCTGTACTAATCTTGTTTTATTAACCATTCATTAGAAACTACGTGTATATATATATATTGTCGCGCAATTTAACAAAGCATATTTCCTTTAAACTTCCGCAACCTAGTATTTATTCCAAAAGATTACAGTAGATTTGAATGTTTCTGTTTAAAGAAAAAAGTCAAACCTAAAGTTTGTCAAAGATCAATGTATATAGTACTTCCTTGTGTTGGCTTCCAGTGGCTTGTGAAAGATTTATGCTACACTAAGTATAAGATACAATAAATAAATATTAGGACAAAAGTTTGTAGTACTTGTAATCCTGGCAAAAAAAAACAGACAAACACGTAACATCACCTGCAAAAACATGCATATACACATACTCTGTCTTGTAGCAAATGAAAAAGAAACGCCCGTTACACATTTACATAACGTTCAAGAATATCAATATCAACAATTTCTATTTAATACTCAAAACAACATTAAGGAAGAAATGAAAATTGACTTGCATCAAAGCAACAGTGCACAGATTATTATTTCCCAAGTGAAATTAATTTACAACATGTTGGCAAAACCCAATAAAGGAAGAAAAATACGAACTCTCCTTAACTGTACGACTAAATATTCGTATATTACATTAAATTTGTATATCATAGGACTGCTCAAAACACCGGGAACTAATAACTAATGTACGTAATGTTCCGAGATAGTATTTTACTTGCTTGTGTAATGTAGTCATCAAACAACAGTTGAATGGGAACACAGTTAATGGGTGAACTGGTGAACCGAAAAGAAAAATAGCATATCATCATTATGCAACGCTATAGCTGTTAATTCTATGTAATATTATGTATGTATATATATATGCATAGATAGTATTATGTAACAGATTCGTAATACAATACACAATTTCGCTCTATTGTAATTATTCACTTGTTCAACACGTCTCTGGCATTACTCTTTATAAAAGGGGTTGTAAGAAGAAATGTTTTCTCTACTGTTACTTATACGTTAAATGGTTGCCTGGACACTGTTAGGCTTTATTATCCCGGAGTTCACCATCATGATTTTTGATTTCCTTAGGATTCTTTTTCAGATTCTCCTCACGTGGGCGAGCTCCTCCAAATATCTCTAAGGCCTGTTTGCTTGGAGCCATTGCATTTACAGGTTCACTAACGGTTCTAGGTAGAAGTTTCAATTTGGGCCTGGCTGCAAGTTCTTCTACACGTCGCAAACAAATCACAATGATATCATCCAGCAGTCAGCGACAACTCACAAATCTCATCGTGTGCCGCCTCATAAAAATAGCAGTGTATTGTGTCATCGTACCTGGAGTTGGTTCCTTGAACTCCTCCGAGGTTTTAGATCTTTCTGAATCACGCCGTGGTCTAGCAGCAGCAGCAAATCCTCTGGAGTCATTGTAAGGTCTTTGTACCCTTTGATCGGAGTTGTATCCGCCGTAGGAATTGCCACCGCCCCTTCCACCAGGTCCTCTTCCGCCAGACATGTAGCCCTGGCCCCCACCACCACCTCCACCTCCACGTCCTCCTCCTCCACCACCACCACCACCACCTCTATTGTAATTATTATAATTGTAATGATCTTCCTGCATTGGTGGAGGATTTTGATACCCGCCGCCGCCACCGCCTCCCCTATTGTACCCTTGGTGGTTGTACGTTTGATGGCCTGGGCCGCCCCTGTTCATGGGACCGCCTCTTCCACCCCGATTGCCGCCACGGTCAGTTTTACGCCCCTCGGCTATGTCCACCTATTACGTATTCATAACTCAATATTATTAATCTGTCGGCGTCATCCAAACAGATGGAGAGGTGGCCAAATAAAGTCATAAACAGAGGACGTGTACATGCATACAACTTTGAGTATACAACCAGCAACTGGGTGTACACACAAAGGACGTTCAACGTCCGCACTTGAATATATACACGTCAGACGCAAAGCGAGGAATAAGGGAAAAAGTGAACCTTGATTGGGACTCCATCAATGACGGACCCATCATATTGCAGTGCCTTTTCCAAAGTCTCAAAGTCATCGAATTCAACGTAACAAAAGCCTTTAAATCTCTCTGTTTCTTTGTCGTACACGAGTCGAATGGACCGAGTCTAAAAATATTAACACAACAATTGCCAGCGCGCTCTGAGATTTTCCACAATTGCATGCAACTTCTTTGCCAGTCACCGGTTGAAGCAAAGATGCAGTAAAAGTAACACAAATTGAGAGAAAATACAAACTCATACATAAAACATAACTAACATCAGCTTAGTTGTAAAAAATCAACGAAGGTTGGAGATGAATAAAATAAATCCTAGTTTCCAAAGATACAAATGTAACCGAAATAGTGTACATAGAATAAAAATATGAGCTAATTCATAAATAGCATAAGTCAAAACATATTTAATATAATTAAGCCGCAAGAGAGCCTTGATGACTGCAATATTATTGTTTTGCGCAATTTGTCTACTCCACTGGAGATAGTTCATACCTTTAATTCGCCAAAGAGCTTGTCGATATCACCTTGAACAACACCTCGAGGAAGGTTCCCTACGTAGGCGACGAAAGGAGGTTGCCGTGAGGCGGGGTCAACTTGTCCATAGTTTCGATACCTGTTACCACCTCCATAATCCCTGCAACACAAAAAAAAAATCCAATCATTACAATTAATGCCGCATTCTCGTGCAAAAAAGAACAAGATACAATCAAGTTTGAAGAGGTACATATGAATGATCTTCTAGTTGTCACAAGACTCTCGACAACAATCCAGCGTTATCCCCTGACTCCAACTCACAATCTTGCAAACTTTGACTTTAATCGCCACAATACTTGCTTGACCTGTCAACCTTGCTGTTTGTGTCAACAAATAATAAAAT
Source organism: Alloscopus bannaensis (assembly GCA_027743745.1). Lineage (NCBI taxonomy): Eukaryota > Metazoa > Arthropoda > Collembola > Entomobryomorpha > Entomobryidae > Alloscopus > Alloscopus bannaensis. The sequence goes on from JAHZMW010004535.1 coordinate 50,031, forward strand.
AGTGAGACGACGAGCACATGGATTTTCGGCCAGGAGCTTATGACAACAACATGTTCTGCACATGGGTGTAAACCGCAAGTTATAAAAATTTCTTTCCAGCACCACACCACCACCGCTTTACAATCAATCGTCAAAACAATCTTTGGGCTATGCATCTCATGCAACTAGTATGAATCATCTATTCATCAGAAAACGATTCCTTGTATATATGGAGTACCATTCATTCATCATGGTTTCATACTCATATAAGAATGCATGCCCATCAATTTCATTCACTCTCAATCACGACAATATACAGAGTGCTTGTAGACTTCATTAGCTCCGCACGCGAGATACATGTCTTTCACTGCACATTTTAGCCGCACTAGCCACGTTATTGGTTAATGTTCATGATTGCCGTTCCACAATTTGTGGACATGGTTGGTGGTTTAAAGGCTTCACAAATCGAACGTGCTCACAGTTTGCATGTTTCAAGTGTTGATGCAGGTACGGCTTTAATCCCCATAATTTAATCCTTCATATTCATACAGCTACCCACGCAAAAGTTTAGTTTACTTTTCACATTTGCGACTTTTTTAAAAGAAAAAGTTACAACTAACTACGGTCGACATGTTTCTCACAATCCCTCTTTGTCGGATGATGACAACTCTGTTTGGCTGACGCTTAGATAACAATAAATGTTTCTTTGTGTCAAGGCTTGAGCACTTCATACTCATGAGAGAAATGTAATGTTCGTCAGATTGAACAAATCGCCGATAGAGACAATTGAAAATGTAGGAAACAATATGCTACAAAACAAAATTCCGATTTAATAATGTTTCAACAGCTTACCGTCCTGCCATATTGACTGCTATCAATCAAACGCTGATCACAATGGAAATAATTCTAGGTCAGGGGTTTGCTTAAGTCGTCAGATTCGAATCCTTCGCAGTGGCTTCTTCGTCAAAAGCGTTGTCACTCCTGTCGTCCGCTGCCTCAAACAGGGAGTCCTCAGAAGGTTCGACAATTCGTCGATCGAACGCACTGCTGTTGTCAATGGGCGTTAAAAAAGTAGGACATCCGAGTACCAAGAGCCAAGTTTGTATAACCCCTGCATTAAAATATGGACAAGGTTACCAAAGAAGAAATTGATGTACAATAGGACATTACTTTAATTGATTTGAATTGCAAACATAGAGGAGCAGGCATCTCTACAGTGTGACGACTACTACTTGGATTCATCGATTTAACTACCAATAAAAACCTTCGCAAGCTTGTTAATGGCACAACTTTAGTTTAGTACAGTTCAACACATATTTTTACTCTAATTCGTTCAAAACAAATGGCAATCAAAATATTACAACCTTCTGCCACAACTCATAACTACACTTCATTTTATTAGACGACAGTTTTAAAAAATGACTTCAAGTCGGTCCATTTCACATTATTCACTTCCTCGGTGCTACTAATTACGCACCCACCGCTCACCCATTCACTTCACTCGCAATTAGTTTAGCCACCTCGAATGAGAATAATGAGAAACCGCCTCAACAGATACTCCACAATTCTAGAGCCTTTCCATATTTACGATAAATTTGCATACAAACCCTCAAGCCAGACTTAGCCCTTTAATATTATGACTGACTGTCACCCACAGGGGTAAAACTAAAGGTACAGGAAAACCAGTCATTGCCCACCTCTATGATCGTAATGTCAAACTCAGTTTGTCAGTCACTCACCCGTTCACCGGATGGCTAACGTCAACTCCAATTATCTCCGCCACCGCCGACACGATTTGTATATCTTCGCTAGCACAAAACCCTCTTCCCACTTTCCACACAAACTTGAGTACTGTCTTCAGACTACTGACAAAAAATTAGTCAATCGACGGATATGATGACAATATTCTGGCACAACTTTTCTCACAATCTAATGTCCATTCTGATGCCACGAAATAAGCTTCCTATGCACTCCCCCAGTAGAGATCGTGTACAAGTTGACTTCCCGACCTCTCCAGCGAAATCCCTTGAAATCCCCTCAACCTTCCCAACTCGTATGACCTCGCTCCTGTCGAACCGAAAAAAAACTTTAAATATTTCAAACTTTTCTGGACGAGAGAGCGAGAGACCACTTTTTTCCTCTATTCCCACACGTCGTCCCAGAGCGAACCATTCACCAGTTAAACTTGGTAGTGAAATGCCGCACTCACACTTCCTTTGATGACGAGCCGATGAACCGAATGCCGACAATTTCCCCCGACTCTCCGTGTTCCTAGTCTCTACTCTCTTCGCGGAGTGTTCCCAAAAAGCAAACTCTCTCGCACACCAGTTCCTTATTGCGATTACCAACACCAAACAATTACACACACACTATCAGCCAAGCTCCGTATTTTCTCTCTACTCTCCGTCCTCATGTGTTGCTGAGAAAAAAAAACACCGAATATGCGAATGAAGCTCAGCACAAACACCACACGACGACGACGATAAGTTTTTTTTTGTCTTCACGAAACACGACAGAAGACGCGAAAGTCAAGAAATGTATGCGAAACAGTAGTTTTCTCTTTTCAAGATGTTGTTGTACCCCTTCTGTGTCGGCCTTTTTTTTCGGAACACACACAATGAAAGTCCTTTCCCTTTCTTGTCAGAGAGTGACAAATGTCGGTGAGTGTGGTCAGTGGACGTTTTCAAGTTGCGGTAAGAATGACAGCAGGGCCTGAAATCACAACTCGGCGTGTCTCCACCCGCAATATATGAATTTCACTGATTTTTTTTTTGCGCCCCTTCCAAATCCACTTTCTTTTCGGAAATGATGACGATTATGATGAGAACTTGATTGGAAAGACAACACTCTCTCCGCTTTTTTGTATTATGCTCGATATCGCACCACATCAGAGAGAGGAGGACAGATGAAAATGCTTCTTTCACGTTGGTGCATACGGCGAAATGGAGAGAAGCCGTCGTCAAAATAAAATGTATCCTGTGCACACATAAAAAACCCGGAGAACACCACGGTGCGGTGGTGTGGGCAGTGGAGCAGTGGAACAGTAGTCTCTCAAACTGACACGCACCGCACAGTGTAGAAAGGAAAAGCATGGGCATGCATCTCCTTCTTTTGGAGTGACATGGTGTGCGGTGGTGGTGGGTTGCTCCCTACATCCAGCCAGAAAAGAGCCGTGTTTGTACTTCGACAATCTGAAGCTTTTCACTAAAATACAACTCGCACAGTGTAGTATGGAGAGCCTGTGAGGAGTAAAAGCATGCATCCATCCCCATCACAGAAACCGTGTACGGTCCGTGTCCACAACATTATTGTACGCCATCATCCAAGTAACGTCAACTACGAAGTTACCCACTTTTTTATTGGAATGAAGACGACTTGCTAACTCGCACTACGCACCATGTTCTCCTATTGACCATCACATCATGCATGGTGATCTTGTGTCGCGGAATGGAGATGGTTGTTTTTGTAATCATAATGGTCGTGGTGAACTTGCTCCTGGTTTTTTTCTTTCAACCGGAGAACTCTCACAACGTGTGAGAATATGTACATGGAGGAAAATGTGGACAAGTTGTGTCATCTACGGAAACACGGTGAGTGAGAGACGAAGAGGCCTTTGTGAGTAGGTATTATAGTCAATGAGAGAGATCTCGGGGAAATCTCTCAGCATTTTATTTGAAAGTCCAGAGAGAGAGGAGGCAATGCAACATGAGACAGAACGACGAGATAGAGAGAATGACGTTTTTTTACAAACAGGCTTGCAACACCATTTTCGCATTTGTTCCCGTGTGTGTGCTCCTCTTTCTCTGGTGGTGGTGGTAGGTACATTTACCGGAGTGGTAATGATGTGAGTGGTGTAGAGAAAATGAGCGGAGTGTCTCTGTCTCTGCCGAGAATGTATTGGGAAAAGTGTGGAGAACAGAGGTGTCCAAACCAAAACCTCGCCAGTCACATTCCCCCTCCAAGGTGTTCCTCCCAGACACCACTCAATCCACTTTACTCCAGTATACTTTTTCATTCCTCCACTAATGCGTTAGTAAATACCCACAGAAACCCTCGTGATTTACTTCTAGAACGGTTATTTGGTGCATGATGGCAAATAAAATAAATGCTAACTTTTTTGAAATGACACATCACTCAAAATTTATTTACCCAGCATATGAAAAGTTCACCGCCCGTCACTCATTTTTACCACATCCCTCCCACTCACGCTCTGTCTAACAATATTTTACCACTCCACTGTCCCTCAACTCACGTGAGTGTGAGTAGACAACACTGGTGGAGGATACTTGTGAGCATTTAATAGCATGGGAGTAAGATCTGTATTAGGTTTTTTGTCCGGAGAGAAAATTTACGGACGGATTGGATTTGGATTCTCGTATTTTTTCTTGTGTATAAGTACAACAAAAACTGCAGGAGAGGAATGAGAAAGAGGGAGAAAATGCTCGTGAAAAGCAGCACCGGATGCATGGGAAGAGGGCACATGAAAACTCCATTCTGATCTGAATGCAGAGTAGAGTGGATGGATGCATTGTTGTTGTATGAAATTTTTTGGAGGAGGTTTTCAAGAGAACTTTAGCATCTCCAATGGGAATGTGGAGTGACTAGCGACAGAAATGCACAGTATGATCATGACTCTCATGGCTTTGATCACGGAGAGAGCATGATAATGATGATGAGTGATGTAGGTATACAAACTTGAGTTAATACACGCGATGAATAAGGTTTAGGTTTGCTTTTGGTGTGTGGAGCCAGAGGTAGAAATTCTCGGGATCTCACAAACTACTTTTTATAGTTTCATTCATGTAAATTCAGGCATTTTAGCATGCGTTTTATGTCAAACCGAAGAGAAGAAGGGTAGTAGTAGTAATAGTGTAAGTTGCGATGTTATGAGAAATGCGAGGCTTTCTACTGAAATAAGTGTGTTCCTCTCGCTCTGAGTGGATTATTACTATAGGTGATATGAAACTCCTTTTAATCCAGAGAGGGAATCCACACAGAAACCATTCGGTTGGAACGAAGAAAATGCGTTTTTAAAGTATTTAGAAGAGCATGACTGCTGAATGTTAACTCATTTGTACGTATGTAAGTATGTATAAAATCTTCATATCTAGAGAACTAATGAGCGTTCTAAGTGAGGTTTCAAATGAGCTACTCCTTGTAGCAGCAACTGCGGTGACGAAAAAGTTTCCATTTATGGGACAATATTGTCCTTGTCACTTTGACAATTGCTTAGCATGCTTTGTACAAACTATTCAGTACGTTAAATGTTGACCATGTTGTTGATCAGTAACAATGGTAAATGAATGCCCTGCAGGATTGCAACGCAAACCTTCGACATAAAAAAGTCAGTGGAGCAAAACTTGTTTGCAAACGCCAGTGCAGAAGAAGAGCATCTTACAATCTGCATAACTGCATCTGTGGAAAAAAATTTCGGAGCGTCTATCCGAGTCTGCCAAAGTGGTCATGAATGACATTTCAAGACATGCGGGTCCTGGTCCTGGTTTCATGCTAGATGTACCGGCGTGGTAGACCACCACTGTCTGGGGTTATCAGTTGTATGCATACACATTCTGTTGTCAAGGTTTTTGGAGACTAAAAGGAAACAACGTGTTTGACTACGAGTCTGCATACATAATACATGGGTGGTCATTTATGTATCTGTACGCCCGTCCGTGTGCATCATAACTGAAGAACGCTTCGTTCGACGTTTTTAACACTTTGTTTAACTACCATTCAATTTGTTCATACAGTAAACCGGAATGTCAGAGATGTCCAAAATTGTCAGTAGTGAATAAAATCATGTCTCATACATTTTGGCATAAAATTAAGTATGATGTGTGAGTAAATTCTAGTATTGGCATTGGTTGCCAACACTAAAATTTGCCCATTCCTTATGCTACAATCCCCATTAAAATGATAGAATGTAAGAAATTCCTAGGACGAAAGAAAAAGAGAAAGAATAGAAGGACGTGTAACTTAAGTATACTTTTCCTTTCAATACATTCCTTTTCAAATAAAATGCAGGCCTATTAGTGACTAGTAATGAAAATATCTACTAAAGCAATTTTTTTGTGAGAAAAAATATGGCACACATCGCGAAAAGTAAACCCGTTTTTACATAGAGGTAAATCTGCATTTCGTTAGAAGACTCACCACCACTACCTGCTTATAAAAGAAAGAGAGTTCTTTTTCGACAGTATAATTTGCATAAAACATCTTTTTGGATACTCCAGATTCAAACAATAGCACAATTATACCCTGCAAGTTGTAACCTGAAGGAACAAAAGTTTATTTATAGAGCCAAAAAGAAAGCCAAACAAAGCAGTATGCTCTCTTTTTTAGTACGATATGCTACAAGCGCAAAGTAAAATGGAAATAAGTTCTTATTAGGCGGCGGGGGCACAGAGGTCATTGTGTCCCCAGGCCATTATTATGCCGTCTATGTATAGTGGTTTCAATCATCAAACATATCATTAATCTATGAGTCACCAGACCTGTCCAAACGAATCACTAACAAAAAAGGCTAGCTTTTATTTGCTTTATATTTACATGATACTGATTATTGTGGTGCTTCTTTGTTGTTTGGTTGTGATTTGCCAGTTTGTGTAATAGCTTCCCATTCTAGAAGAAATAAGTATAATTAATACTGATACAGAGTGGTTTCCTGTGACTGCTCTCCCACGCTCCACCCTATAAAATTTTATCCCAAAAGAGTAATCATAATTGTCACCATAGTCAGAACTATTATGTCCCATTTTTACATTTTGAAACTAGCATTTTGTACATTAACAAACGGCTAAGAAGAATAAGGACAACTTCTAAATAAAATTGCAGTATGTATTATACAAACTTTATTTTGAATTCCACATTAATCTCAGTAGTAGGTAATGTAATACAAGTAATCCATAATATTCAAGTCGACAAGTTACGGAAAATCGTGAACGACTTTTGAGGAAATGCCGTATTGTAGTTTACACTTTTTCTGTCTTTATGATTGACTGTTGTGTCAGTGTGCTTTTTGAATTCGATACATTTCTCACCTCCATTTTATTTTGGCTGCTTTGTTGCTCATTGTCTTTGAAATAATGTCAATTCTTTATCTGTATTTGCCGTAGTATTATGTGTATTTCGAAGGCTAAAACCGAGTGTCCAGATGTGAAGAACAAAGGAAGTGAGAAGCAGGCACAGTAAATGGCACGCTGTAGCGAGGCTGTGCTGTGGTCAATTACGAAAGTCGGCTGGCTGAACGTTATTTCGTATTGCAAGCACTGTTACGTTACAAAGAGCGAAGCGTAATGTGTCGTAAATATTTGCGTAATAACGACATGGTTAAGTCTTCATTTTTTGTTTGACAACCGACAGAGGTTGGACTGACAAGACATAACCGCGCCCATTTTTGTGTGCAATTAAAGTTCCTATAATAAACCCACTGAAATACTCGAGAGATCAGTCAATCTGCAACTGATAAGGCATCAACGGTTGAACAAGAAGTATTTTTACGATTGAAAATTGTTGTTTCCTAACATTTCAGGAACGACGACGGAGCAGGCATGTCGACTGAGACGGTGTCACTCGACTCGCTATGGATTACATTGCTGTGCGATTTGTGCGGAAATGCAACACTTCCGATTCCCGACAAAATTTGTAGAAGTTCCGAATCAGCTCATGTGTATTGTTACAAATGCTCGTACGTGATGGGCGACATTCGGTGCCCATCACTTTTGAACAAAAATGAGTACGATGATGATGGCAAGACACGACGACCGTGTGACAACATCTTGATTGACGCAAAAGCTGTCGGATTACCAATATTCATGGATTTAATCATGAAGAATGTGCCCTTCTTCCCATGCTCCGCTTTCGCTTTTGGATGCTCTTTTGTTGGCTCTGGACACGATGTGATCAGTCATATATACCAAGATTGTCGCTATTGGTAAGAGATAGAGACTACTGGTTATCACCATGTCTGTTAGTTTGTTTAACTTTGAATACTATAAATATTTGAATATTATAAATATATAAAGCAAACATTACTTTTTTACAGTGAAATTACAACCTGTCAAGAGACCGACGAAAGAGGAAGGGCATGCAATAAGTACTTTATGAATCCAAACGATCTAGTGGAGCATCTACGAGTGGACCACAAACGGATCTTTACTTATCCTGTGGAAGTTGGAGTAGAAGTGTCGTTTACGGTTGGAGAAAAGGAGATACTGAGTGCCGGTGATGATTGTAAGTCAAAAATCGTCACTAATGTAGTGTATTGAATTACTGACGAGAGCCGGATAATAGGTATAAAAAAATATTTTATTCTTGTCATTTACAGGGAAACTTGGCCGACGGATGTTGTTGGACTATACCATGAATGGTGATCAGCGCCTGTGTTTACTAAAGTTTGACGAGAACAGCACTAACGTTCGAATGTCCCTTGCCGATTTAAATCCACGAGAGGATAACAAAATCAAATACATATTGACTGTACGAGCTGTCGGCCGTGAGAGAAAACCTGTAAGCTATGTATTTTTTTGTCAAACTTGACACATTTAAAAAACACCATTACTGGATTTGGTATGCGGAGATATTTTTTCAACTATAAATATTTTCAGGGGTTTAGCCTCACGTTTGAATCACAACTGCAACCCCTTGAATACAATTCCAAGCAGATGGAAAATGAGAACGAGGTGTTCTTTGAGATCAGCAAGAAAGTTCTGCAAAAATGCTCGAGGGAGTTGGAGAAAGGACTCTGGTTCATTCAAATCACTATCGGCTTCGAGGAAAATGTGGAGGCGAAAAATGATCTCACACAGTGGATTCCTGTTGCCGCAACCGAAGTGGATAAAGCTGAGAACCTTGTTCCTGCTCCTGTTGTGGGAAACACCGCTTCAGGAACTAAGGCTACTGAGAATGGGTTTGCTGACGAGTTGACCCCGAAGTCGGACAAGATTGACGCTGAGGAGGGTTCCTCTATTAGACCAGAGCCGGAAATCGCTCTGCCCCGTGAAGAACATCTTATCTGCGCTGGCACGTCCTCCTTCTCTGAGAGACAGCAGGGACAAGTTATTCCGTTAAGTAATGTTAGGCAAGTTATTCCGTTTCGCCCTTTGGATTTGAATTTGGATCCAAAAAAGACGGTATGCAATTTCTTCAATTTGTATGTCCATAGAAATTACTTGCGGGTTGAAGAACGGGTGCTGTATACCTTTTTGACCATTTTATTTTACAAATATTTTACAGGAAGAGAAGACACCAGTCGAGTGACTCAGCAAACTGTTCCAATCTAATGATGCGAGCAGTGTCATCACTCCGAGTAATTTAGGGAATATACACAGAGTACTGCCGTATCACGGGTATCAATTAGACATTGATATTACAACATATTACAACAGTAGTACTTTAGTTTTAAAGTGGATCTTTGTAGTTGTATAAGAAATATGGATTTAAGTTGTAGAATCAGATTTCCCTTACATTCAATTAAAAATGGTATTTGAAATCGCTAGTATGGACTATAGTCTATTATTTAATGACTCGATGTACCACAGTTTGCGAAATAGCTTTACTATTAATTATAAATTAGAACAAACGCCTACGTGTTAGCGGGTGCTTGTATAATTGTACAAGGAAGATGTACATATATATATATTTCTTGATCCGAATAAACTTGCAGTGAATCACGGTACTTCATAGTCAAACCTCCTCTTGTATATTGGTAATCAGCATTTTGGTATATTTATTGTAGTTTGCAGGTACCAACAAAATAGTATGTATTACTAAATAAATAAACTGAAAACACATGTTTGTCCTGCAAATTCACTCCGTCAGCATTCCCAATTTATAAGAAAAAGGTTAAAGCATTAAAATGAGTTCACCATGCATGCTTAATGTTTAATTTTGCACCATTTAATGCGTCGTGAGTGGTAATAAAACCTGCATTATTAGCGGAATAATGCAAGTGACAAACTATTGTGGACAAATCGTTTAATATTGTTCATAGATATTTTCACTTTATAAAATCATTTTCTAAAATTTTTTATACATTTTAATCAGTTTATAAAAGACTGAATGTCTGTTTTTGACTCGGAGAATTTATACACCGAGAATAACTTTAAAAGATCTAATTCGTACGACATGGATACATGGAGAGCAAGTGTTACGCCAACCAATAAGGCCGAGAACTGTTCAACTTAGTTGTGCCTTGTGATAAGGGTCGGCGTCTGATTTTCGAAACACTATTTGTAGAAGCACCATTTAGTGGAAAGCATTTAGTGGAAATTTTAAGTAGTCGAAGGGTTTAGTAGTGGAACCC
>JAHZMW010004536.1:0-12049 GCA_027743745.1 Alloscopus bannaensis
GATTTGTTCCAAACTTGAAACCGAGATCAATAATGACAGATTTCGAAAAAGCTGCCAGGAACGCCCTTAAGGAAGTTTTTCCCGAAACGGAGTTAGTTGGCTGTTTTTTGCATTTGGGACAGTGTTTCTGGAGGCGTGCTCAACGACTTCCGGACGTTTTAGGAAAATGTTGTTGCGATGCTTAATATGTACTAAAAACAAAATGTTTAAGTGCAGTGGCCTACGTACGTCTTGAGGGTGTGAAAGAAGCCTTTCAAACTATAACTCCGAAGAAATTGAAAGACTTGCCGATTACGTTGAAGAAACGTGGATTGGAGGAAGTAGAAAGGGCAGAACAGGGGCGCCTAGGTTTGAACACGGTGAATGGAATTGCTTTCTACGAGTGGCTTCCACCACCACCACTTCCTTGTCAACTCGCTGCTTGTCATCCCTCCCTTTGGAAATTTATTGACGCAATAAAAAAAGAACAATCAGTCAACGAGTTGAAGATTGAGCAGTGTTTGACGGAAGGTACACCACAGCTTCAACGAAAGAAGTTTCGCGATCTATTTAACAGGTTGAGGATGATAGTAGAAGATTATGAGAACCGGCCTATTTTTTAATATTTGACAGCAGTCGCACATAATTTGATTCTGAATGTTTAAAGGAGTATGTGGTATTGCGAAAGTGCATTGCAATTATTTTGCAGGTGCAAAAGGTTGCAAAACTCAAAACAATTGCACATGGAAAATTTTTGCACGTGCAAATTTTTTGGAATTCGCAACTTTTAGCACGTGCAAAATAATTGCAATGTTTTTGCAAACTTGTTCATTTTACTTTATAGACACTACTGGATGAATTCGTATGGTTTCTCATTTGACTTTGCACCAAATTATTAATTTAATAATTAATTTAATAACTAAAAAACTAAAAGTTTTTTTTTTGGAAAATTTGTATTTTAATATTGGACTTTGTACCAAAGAAAAATCGAAATATTTTGATGTTATTTGATGTTAATGTATGACTTTAGATTAGATATTTATTTTATATAAAACGGTAAAAATATTCTTATGATATTTTATGTCTTGCACATGATTAAATTTAGCACATGACTTTGACATAGTAAAATACCATTGCATTTAGTTTTATTTGAAACATCATGTAAAGAGTGGAGATCCCAGGGGTGGAGATAGTCGGGAGTCGAGAAAGTCGAGAAAGTCAAACATGTTCATATTTTATCTCAAAATCTTATACTTGTTATACTCGTGAAACATACCAACCATACCAATGCATAAAAATGCACGATCACTCTTCCTCTACTTCCTCACTTTAACTCATTGAATTTATTGAATAAAAAAAACTCATCCGTTTTTGGTTTCTTAGGCTAAAAGCCAGTGGCATTTTATTGCTTGCTGGCATTTTTACGCGCGCACATTTGCTACATTTTTTGCGAAAAGAATTGCTTGGATGCTTTTCCTCCTACTACTCAAATTAACCAGGAGCTCAGCAGAAGGGTCATGTTCGAGAAATTCTTTAATTGCCGAAGATCGACTGGAGTTTTTCCGTAGTTCTTGAATTATTGCGCTGACACGTTCGGCGTTGTGTTGGAGGTAGGAATGTAAAAAACTGGCGGTCTCTAATAGGGAGAAGACACAAAAGGAAAATTTGTGAAGCTCCGAGAATTTGGTAAAAGTTTTTTGGAATTATGGTTTTGGTTATGGTTACGCAAAAATTGACGACTCTGTAAGCCGTCCCGAGCACGATCGCTGAGAGGAACCAAGCTCCGAAAATAAACTGAGTCAATTTTCGGCTTAGAAAATAATTCGAAAACGTCGACATCACAAGAAGCACAGCGCTGAGACGAATGAGTAGCAAACTAATTTCCTGTTTCACCCCAATTCTCAAAAATATTTTTGAGATGTCCCCAAAGAAAGCTATGAGGCTGACCCACACCCTCCATTCAAAAGGATTGGTGTACATTTTTAAGTCAAGTTGAGAAGCAGACTTTCCGTCACAAGTCAAATCCTAATCGCGGTAATCGTATACCGGTTCCAGTGGACGGAAGTAAAAAATCCAGGCGTCAATGCAATCCAATTGCCGTAATTTGTAAAATTGCGGAAACGAAAATACTAGGCAATTTTTGAGACACTATGAGTGATATTAGGTGCATCATATTAGGATATTAGGTGATGTTTCCGGGCTGAGGCGACGACATGGTATGGTATTATGGTAGACAGCGTTGGTGGTATAGAAATTGTACCACAAATATTTGCCACCTCCAGTGTGCATGTCGTAGAATGTCGGTCTAAATTTTATGACCGACAAAGGCTACGTTTTGTTGCAAAATCGCCACAAAAAAATACGAATGCTTCAATGGCGTCTTTATGGTAACCAAAGAACCTTTGCTGGATGTCTTGTAGCAAAGTATGAAGGACTTAATAAACGCTTCGTGATTCTCAATGTAATTTCTCTCACTATACTCCACCAAACAGAAATGTCCTGAGTCATAACAAAAAATATACCTTGGCAAAAAGTTGAAAATAAATATATGTCCTATGTGTAGGATGGTGTATTTACAATCTTTCATGTCTGTGAAACAGTAAGTAGAAAATAAAATTGGTAAATGCAGACGTATTGTGAGGAGGATGCGGTTAAATATATGATCAAAAAGTGACATCTTTGCAATAACTGTTTGAAATCAGATGTGACAATTCAATCCATTTTGGAGTTATGGATCTGTAAGCTTGGGAATATGATTTATGATTTAGCGGATTCTGTGGCAAGTCTCAAATATGTGAAAATTGCTGCAGAAATTTCAGGATTTTACTATTTTAGTGTTTATGCAATAATAATCAATAATAATTGTCTTATACTTGTTATACCAACTAGTTGGTATCCAAACCATTTTACTTTTAAAACGTACGGAACCTGCGGAAAATCCAAGCCATTGGCGAGGGCGAGTCTTGGAAGCTTCCTACGTTGAGCGTTTAGATAGCAAATGGTACAAAGCCAGTGTACATTTTGCTAAACAAACAATAACGAGTTCATCATTTCGACGGGAACTTTCCAACTTTGTAATTTAACTGTCTATTTTTTTCACTGTTGCTTGGTAAAAAAACCACCGCAACATAAGCATATTGTTGTGGGTCTCTTATCGATTTTATTCCTAAAATGACTCAAACAGTGCTGGTAATTTTCCGCGTAGTGGTATGAGGTTTGTGGAAAAAAGTCGCTATGTGCTTGAAGTATTACATTTTCAAAGATATTATTAAACAATCCTGGCAAATTTTCGGGAACCTCTGCGAATGATTCCGGCTTTTCTGGTTCAAGTTGTAACCTAATTATCCGAGCGCTACTGCCTGGTACTAATGTACATCTTTTAGGCGTCTCTAAAATTCGACATGTTGCATTCTGTCGTCCTTTTTCTAGATTCACTTTTTCACCAACCAGTTGGGCTAATTGAATTATTCCTGTCGACTGACGAATTTGGGTTTCGTTGTTAGTTGTTTTCGCATTTCTTATACATTTCAACTTGTCATCACCATGGTGTTCTATTGTCGAAATACACAAACCAGTTTTGTTTCCTTGTGGTTGCTGTTGTTCTACAGGACCACACATGAATTGTTGAAGTGGACCTTTGGATTATCCAGACTTTGCGAAATAACACTATCAAATACTGAATTTAATATTAGCTGAATGTTTGCATTATTATTTGCGGGTTCTCTAGCAACTTTTGGTGATCGTTTCTTGTAACTCTGAAATTGGTGTAAAAAAACTGTACCAACTAGTTGGGAAACGACTTTTTTTACAAGCAATGATGATTTCATATTATCTTCATTTAAACAGCAGTCAGAAACAGGTCCCCTCTATTTTGTCACATTTACATTGCTAACTATACAGTAAAAAAGATTTTTCGGTAAGTTTTCACATTTAGTTAATATTTGTTTTATTTTTAAAATTTATTATTTATTTCTAGATTTATTTTTTATAACATCTTTGAGTTTACCTAGTCCGGTCGCGTTTGCTACGTTCATTTCCGTGACCCCAATCTTGAATTCCGGCTGAGTCTGTCTGGCGGGCCCATTTGTCTCGGTGTCGTTTCTGTTTCCGCAATTCTATCATCTTGATTGCTTTTAAGAGCTCCCATTGCCTTTGTCTGCTTCTGCTTTCTATTTACACTTTCGCTACGGTCGTTCCTCCCTTCTATCACGTTCTGAACTGCAAATAAAAATTAAAGGGCTTTGTTCTGATAAGTGTAATATCCCCAACAAATTCGTTCGCTGCGTGTCTAGTTATATGTCACGACAAACTAGTTTGTTTTTCATCCAACATCAATTTTTTTAAAAACCTTTATTTCCTGGATTTCGCTCAGCTCCATTAACTTCCCGGAGTTTCATCAGCAACCCCGGCTGATTTGCATCTTTGAGAAGTTGCCGTTTTCTTTTTTGTTTCTCATTTACTGAAATTCTGTATTCCGATTGCTTCTAAGAACTCTCATTGCCGCGGAGTGTTTCTGGTTTTTATTGGTACTTTCTTCACGGGCATTCCTCCCTTAAAACATTAAAATTGTTGTCGTGATAAATGTCACATCCAGCGGAAATTCATTCACTGATTCCATAATTAAATGTCACGACAAACTAGTTTGTCTATTTTATTAGTGTTTTATTTGTTCAAAAACCTTCGTCTCCCGGAGTTTCTTCATTTTCGGGGACTTCCTGGAGTACACTCTTCGACCCCGGCTGACTTGCATCTTACAAATGTTGCCGTTTGATTCTTTGTTCCTCATTTTTTGCAAATTTACAATTTCGATTGCTTCAAAGAACTCTCATTGTCGCCTCCTGTTTTTGTTGTCTCCTGTCAGTTACTTGACGCTTATGAATCTCTGCAGTCACGTTGCTCACTAAATGAAAATGAATTATTTGGCAAACATTCACATTTTATTCAATTCCTGTTAGTAGTGGAACTACGTTTGTTGTTTGTAAAAACAGCTAGGTTTTACCTGCTCCATTTTCTTCCCCAACGTCTATTCCAAGGACTCTACTTTTCATCCTTGTCTGAATTCGTCCTTCTTGATTGCTTGCTTAGAATACAGTCATCTCTCTTCCATCTTGTCATGATAAATGTCATGACAAACCAGTTTGTCACGAAACCCAACGGTGTAGCGGAATCAACAAATGTACACATGTATATGATGCTTGTGAATGTGAATACAAAAAAGCTATGAAAATACACACGTACAGAGCGAGACGGCAACACCCTGACCGTATATGTCTCGCCGTCTCGCTCTGTGTGTGTACATAGCTCTTCCTTTTGTTTGCGAAAGCTCTTCTCCTGAGTGTTAGCATGGGTAAGATATCACATCAAATAGCATGGGTAGGCCCTCCCGCTACCCTCGCTATGTTTCTCAACCTACCCTCGCTATGTTTTTTCAGTGTAAGCATTACCGGGTACCCCAGGAGGATCTTATATAGGTACATATACCTAAATAAAAAATGACTAAAAAGACACTGGTAAAATTTCGTACAATCCGTCTTCCAGTATTTTTCCAGTAAGATTTCCCTTCAAAATTTAGACGACGTCCGTAAAGATTGTAAGCCCACTCAAGTTTTAACGTTGTGAGGTTTATATTCTGGAATGTTTTGGAGTTATTCCTTTCTTCCTAAGTCTATTGTGCTATTAAGCCAGTCTTTAGATAATTTAATAATATTTAAGTGTTTACGCAAATTTTGAGGCCATGCTATTGTTGAACGTAGTGATTTCATGAACCTGAACACAATGTGACTAGTACAGATGTATGCAAATTGTTTTTGGATCTCTGAGACGGATATTGAAATACTAATGGCATATGTGTGTATACACGGTATGCCGTTATCAACCGTGTCTATACAGCGTGTCAATACGAAGTTTGGAAAAGTAAGCAAGTTATGGACAATGCAAGATAAGAAAATACATATGCCCATAAATCATGGAAATATTAGATAATGCATCAAATATCTACCTATAGTGATGTACAATGCAAAATAAATATAGAATGATTGAGAGAACAAAAAAACAAAGATGCGTTAACCTTGTAAAAATTTATCTATTGGAAATGAAAAATATGTCATTTTTGAAGTTAAGTATTTAGGCCTTCAAAACTTCAAAAATTTACACCCTAAATTTTAGGGTGTGAATCCTGCTTTCACAAGTTTTATTGCACTTTGATTGTCTACAAACAAGGTGGAAATTTGATAGCCAAAACCGAGTTTTTTAAAGAAGCGCTGAAACCAAACCGCCGCCTTTGTGGCTTCTGTCATTGCTATGTACTCAGCTTAGGTTCTGCTGACACACACTGTACGCAGCTTCTGGCTTCTCCAACTGAGAAAATAATGATTGTAAAAGAACGCATAGCCCGAAGTACTCTTCTTGTCATTTTTATCTCTTGCATAATCGCTATCACTGAACACACTCAGTCTTTGTTCAATGTTTGTGTATGGAAAATAGAGTTCTTCTGAGGCAGTGGCTTTTAAGTAGCGGAGAATGAGCTTTGCTGCTTTCCAATGCATTTTATCGTAACACGTTAGGTAGCATGCCAGTTTCCTGACTGCGTATGAAATGTCTGGTGTTGAACCACGTGCGAGCCAAAAAAGGGATCCAATGAGCGTGTGATATGGTACGTTTTCCTTTTTCCAAAGTGCAGGCTGAAAATCGATGCCGTATTTCATTGGTACGGGTGAGTGTTTGCAGCTCTCCATGTTAAGTTTCTTTAACAAAGAGCGTGTGAAGATGTCATTTATGATGTCATTATTTTCTGCTATGAGCAAACCGTTTTCCACATAGAAAGCCAAAAACATTTTTGTTTCGTACTGTAATACACGGATGGATCGTATATGCTCCGCTCAAATGCGTATTTCCGGAGGAAGGTGCGTTTTTGAAACCTTCTATCTGCTTTATGGAGATGGTTTCTTTTAGGTCGCCATACAAAATGCAATGGAAACATCGATTGTCTTCATTTTCATGTTCTTTGCTGCAGCAACGGCGAGAAGCATTTTTATGCTCTAAAAGCGGCAAACGGGTGCAAAGGTTTCTTTGTAATCGATTCCATATTTTTGTCGGAACCCTTTGACGACGAGTCTTGCTCTGAAGCGTGAAATTTCTCCATTTTCGGCTCGTTTAATTTTATGCACCCATTTATTTTCGAGTACTCGTTGACCTTCTTTCATAGTCTCATCTTTCATAGATTTGTCGCCATTCATTTATGTACTCACTTTCTATAGTCTCGTCGAAAGTGAGAGGTTCATCATGCATATTGGCTAGATAACTGCCTAGCATGGGGTTTATTTCGATTTCTTCAATATTATTACAAAAACCGGTTTGGAATTTGTGAGTTTTGGTAATGTTATCCCGAGTTCCATTTTTGGAGGTACCGGTACCTTCATTTTGGGGATGGTTTTGGGGCTCCCTGCGGAGTCTGTTGGTATATCATAATCATAACGGCCTTTGTCGATGATGATACGCACACGAAGTTTTGGTGTGGATGTTGTTGTTGCTGATGAAGGTGATTTGTCACCCTCCAACTCTTTTGCTGCTGGTTTGTTTTGTTCTGTTTTCTCCCCCTCAGGAGCAAGAGTAATGTGCGGGGGGTCGTGTATGATGTTTAGACCACGAAGAGTGTGACTGACATACTCTTGGATATCTTCATCAAAGCGAACACTCTTTTCACTGAAAATGAATTTTCTGCATGGGTCATAAAGCCTGTAGTTGTTTGAGGGCTGTTCACACCCCATAAAGTAGACTTTTTGAACCACAGAAGAATTCTAGCCTCCGCGTTTTACGCGAGAAATCCTAGCCCAGTGTACGGTGAGGTGAAGTATGTTGTTGTTCTCAAAGTAGGTGGTGAACTCCTTTCCGACAATTTCAGCAGCATTGTCGGAGCGAGCTGTCAGCACTGTATTGCCTGTGCGGCGCCCAATAAATCCAATGTAGCTTTTAATGTGTTTAAGAGCGGCATCCTTTGTTTTCACAGGATAGCTGGATACGTAGTTTGTGGCTTGGTCTTTTAATACTTTAAGCCGCCGAGTGAAAGAGGGTGAGGGCCGGAAAGGTCAAAATGCATGATTTCGCCTGGTTTGCAGTCTGCTTTCTCCCCCTGAAGGGGGCAGGATACGGTTGCATCTTTACCCAAATGACAACTTTCACAGCTGAATTTAGCTTGTATATCGGTTGTTTTTATGCCAGTACAAGCGCTTTTTGAACGGTTTGTTTGATGTGCTCCATGTTGATATGAGCAAGTCTGTAATGCCACAACTTGCTTTTCTCTATATCTGACATAAGGGAATATGTTAAATACCCACGATTTTGATTTTGAAAATGGAGTGTGCGGTAGGGCTTGATTTGTCAAAATTTCATAATGTTCTCGGCTTTAGTATCAGGCTGACTTAGAAAATCGTGGTAGAAGGCTCCTTTGTTGCTTGTCACAACTGTATACCCCTTTTGGGTTAGCATGCCTTCACTGAAAAGATTAACGCCCCCAGGCCAATACAGGACTTTTTGGAGGATTATATGCTCCCATTTTCCACGTGGGAGAGCCTCAACCTCAACACGACCATAGCCAGTAGCAAAGTGTTGGGAATTATCAGAAAGAGCAATAAGCACAGGATCATCGTAGTACGTGATGTCATCAAACCAGTCTTCACGGCCACCCATGTTAGCTGTGGAGCCAGAGTCACTAACCCAATTGTCATGTAGTAAGTCGTTTGCTTCATGGTTTGCCATGTAGCAGCGCTGAGGGCCTGAAGATTTTGTGTAGTTAGAGCCATTTGGGCGAGGTTTGATCCCCATTTCTAACTATGCCCGGAGTTCGATAGCTCACGCTTAAACGAGAAAGAGCTGCGAGGTTAAATTATTTTTAGCTACTTATGCTTTTACCAAACAAAATGAAACTCATACTATAGTTAGGAATGGTCCACAGGTAGCTGCCCACCAAGTAATAGCCTTCGTTCTCAAAATTTGTCCTTGTGGGAGCGTATTATTTGCAAATAGTGTTCCAATAACTGTTGGACGGAGTGTAGAAAAACTGGCTTTTTGCCGATTTCTTGCACACTAATTGAGTTTTTGAGGCGCAATTTTTTGCTTAATGTAGAGCATTTTTTGCTGTTTTTGGAACAGGAGGTCTCGTTTTTTGTTCCAAATTTTCCCGCGCTTGGCGATTTTTTGAAATTTTCAAAAATCCGAAAAAAAAATTTTTGTGGTCTTTGAAAAATGCTGAATCTCATGCAGCAAAAATTTTTCAAAAATAAAATTGACGATTTTTTGTCCGGTGAAACTCAAAAAAGATGCTCAGTGGGAAATTATGGCTAATTTAAAAAAAATCCTGAAATTTCAAAACAACTTTGAAAAAATTATTTGATTAAAAATATATTCGTGTGGTTGTTTGAATCGCATGCACCGCCAGCAGTATACAAAAAATAATGATTGTTTATTGAAACAAGGAAGTAGTAGTTGGAAAATAAAATAAGGGATTCTGCAGAAAGTTTGGAAAACCGAACACCTAAGAATAGACTTTGTAAATGTCGTCGACTTTCTAAATTAGTTTGCGCAGAAAATATAAAAACTGAACATTTTTTGTAATACATTTATATTGCACGAGTAGAATTATAATCTGACTAATCAAATAATTTTGGATGTTCTATAAAAACTTCATACGAATTTTTACACAATAATTTATCACAAAATTGTCAATATCACTGCGGATGAAATGTGTCAAAAACAAATTTCCCATGCATTCTATGGGTCTGCCTTAAATACAAAAGCCGGAATCCATATTACCATTTATGTTATCTGTTGTCGGGATCACACAGCAAAAGTTTGGTGATAGAATATGTAAGTGTTGAATTGCAAATTTCTAAAATACGAGATTCGCGTATTTTTTACATTTGTTTTTTTGGTTTCTTAATAACGAGTTAACCAACAATTTTATCACTTTCAATTCAACCTTGTTGTAGGAGCACGCATTTTTGTGGGTTGTGTTGACGCCTTCCAAATGGTTTGTTTAAAACATTTTTTTCGTGATGATTTTTTTACATTCAATAATAAACAACTTTTTGATTGAAGGGTCAGAGGTATGCATTGGACGAAGTAATCTTCAACTTTCCCTAATCCTAAAAACAAAACATTTGTCCGATAAATTGGAATTTCAAACAGTAAGCAATCAACATAACGACATAACCACAACCGTTCTGGATGTGTTCCTCAAATTGCTGTTTAAGGTAATGGAACAAATCTGCGGTAAGCTTTATCAATATTTTTTGTGCGCATATGATACATGGGGGTTGGAGAAGAATTTCTCACTGTTCATTTCATTTCCTACTTTTTTTCAAACAGTGAGGTCATATAATTTTGTATTATTTTATACGATTATTGTTATAAGTGAAGTCATTTTAATTTTAAGAGACTAGCAAGGTTCAATCAAAAGCAATTTTTTTCTGTTTCATTTTTTTTCTGGCAAAAATTTTTTTGTCAGCTGGATTTTTGGGTACCTGCAATATATACGTGCGATTTAAACCAGAATGATTTTTTTTCTTGTCTCAACATTTGCCCATACTGTTGTCAAAATATGTCTGAATTTGTTTGTCAGTCTGTTGTTCATTATTTACAAAATGCTATTATGTCAGCGATTGACAACGCCATCAGTACTATATTTGGCAATCTTGATATTGTCAGTCTAGACCTTCATCATATTAGAGTCGCGGCATGAAGTTTCGTATTTCTCATCGTGTGACTAACAACCAAAATAACTGAAGGTTGAACGACGGCAAAACCTGTTAAAGGAAAACAAAATAATGATGGTGTGGGGAAAGCCCTTATGAGGAACGCCATCTGTGGGGAAAATTGGTCTGTAGGGAATATGGTTTGACAGGCAACTAGTTTGGGGGAAAGTTGCTTGTAAAAAATCACTGTGGGGGATAGACCATTTAGAAAATTGACCACTGAGAAGAAAAGCCGTTAGCGACAAACTTCACAAACCTTTATACTATAGTATTAACATATCTATAGAGCAGGCAGGCATACTATTACCGCACAGGCAGAAAGTTTAGGTTTTCCACGTTGTAAGATGGCAGTGTTTAAAATGAAATTGTGTGAATAAGTTAGCACTTTTTTGTGCTCGCATTGTGCAATGTTTTATTTGCTTATAAAGTTTCTCTCTAAGGTCTACCGCAAAGCCAAAAGAGTTTTGAGCACCCCCTTTGACAATCCCCTAATGAACTTCAGCACGCTCAATTTGCGAATGATATACGCACTCCCGTACGCAAACATAAAGGGTCTGCATGACTTCCGAAATTTACTCATGAGCCTCCTCTCCACCCTCGATTTCCACTCATACCGTTTCCACGAGTCGAGAAGCTTGATCCCATGGAAATGAGGCTGACCTCCCAAGAACAAGCACAAGCACCAAAATATTAATCCCAATGTGGACCACGAAATTTACATCCCTGTGGACATCACCGACGCACCGGCACGGTGCCTGATAAGCATGAGCCAAGTAAGCACGTTTTGCTTCGTCACGATGGCCTGAGTCGGCACTATACTCGTACCGAACAAGTTGCACACCTGCCTCTGCAGCAATTGAGCAGCTCGATAATCCTTGATGAGCATTTTTGGTTGTCGAAATTGAGGTATTTACATGTACCTACGTTTGGGGAGATCCAACCGAAATTCTTTGGTGGCAAATAGAAGGATTAGGACACCAAATGTGAAGAATGCTGTGGTAATAGAAAAAGTATCTATAAATCCAAAAAAGAAGTAGACAGTTGTTACGCGTGAGCGTGGGTGTTGTTGGGGACTTGGGTATTTTGGGGGATGATCTGGGCTTCTTTGGGTATTAATTGGGGATTTGACACATCGGGGGAGTCTTGAATTGTTTAAATGTAATCACTTACGATAACCTTATTAGACTTGGGGGGAGAAAAGGGTTGAAGGTGAGATGATGATGGGAGTTTGGATTCCGTCGTCAAATGGGTTGGTGATCCACTTCCTGGGTCTTATCCTGGGAGCAGTCCTTGGTCGGAGGGAGAGGATTGTTCTAGGAACG
>JAHZMW010004537.1:0-17543 GCA_027743745.1 Alloscopus bannaensis
ACCGTAACCGAAACCGGTCAAAAAACCGGAACCGAAACCGGTTCAAAAACGGAAAACCGAAACCGCGGCAGCCCTAATCGAAGACTACGAATGACCATCTTTTGAAATCATACATTATGCGAGACCGCGGTTTTGTGGCCTGCATTCATGATGTCGTAATTTGCTGTCAGAAGCGATTAGACTTTTCTATAGTCAGACTTCTTAACATTTAGTCATCATGAGTTCCTGAATGGAGCATGAAGTGACCCATGCCAGTTACCATGTCGTTATAGCTGCATGTATGACTTGATGCATATATTTAAGTGAGCGTAGTTGCTCATCTTGAAGGAATGGTCTAGAGAAGTCACACATAAACTACTACTCCAGCTCCCGTCATTTTCTGGTGCTACACATAATATGAGTTAAAAAGATTGTGTATTAAAAAGACACTAAAATGTTTATTCACGAGATGGCAACAGAATCTTCAACAGTGCACAACTTTATTCGTTTCAGAGAACAAGTAGACAATATCACTATTTCGTAATTTTATGTTTCCTGGTTAGCGCCTTTAAATATGAGCAACATTCTTATGATTAAATAGGAAACGGTAATGTTCACAGTATAATTTAAAACTTTTTGACAAAATCATGCACGTGAAAACAATGTAATATTCTTGAACGCATGCAACAACGATAATAACGCGGAGACACAGCTAAAACGCCAGGAATAATAATTAATTTTTTTAAAATTGCATGATATGTATGCTTTGCATTTGGTTGTAATTTAGTACGAAAAACTGTTTGCATTTCCAACTGATAATGTGTTTGTGTACTGCCTTAACTTGGTGCTAATCGTTTATAGAATATATAAAGTGTATTCGGTGTAATTTGTTTTGCTTAAATCACAATATCAATTTCACTTACTCCAGAGTAATATTCGGGACACAGGAATAATAAGCATTCATTCTTATACGGTATATGAAAACTTTGGAGATGATGTTTTTTCGCTGCTATCACAAAAAACGAGGAAATGTCAATCGACATTTTCCGTTGCGAAACCTAACAATCTCAAGTATACGAGACACGCCATAATAACCCATACTTCTTCTAAGGTCTTGATCTCCATCGCCATTGCGTGCTAACTGCTTACAGCCCCACTGGCCTTTAGCTGTTGGAAGAACGTCTGCAAATAATCACGAATAAAAATGAAAACGTCTTCGATGCTTTACTTTAAAAAACAAAGAAAGAAACTCTTCAACAGTTTCATTTAACCAGCTATTCTTTAAAAATACCTTAAGATAAGATCTGAAATGCTTGATATCCGCCTGAAGTGCATTGACGAATTCTTGGGCTTTCTCGACCGACAGTTTCAAAGTTGGCAAATAATTGATGAGAAAAGTAGAAAACTCTTCCTTCTGCAAAAACAAGTTAAAGTCGTATCTAACAATTGCCTACCAAGGTTTATCAGATTAATTAAAGAAATTCAACTTACCCTTTTATCGAAGATAGATTTGAGACAATTGGCAACTTCATTTAAGGCAATTAAAGTCTGAGCATCGTTAATTTCAAAAGAAGGCTTGAGTGGAGCTACGAAACACGCTGGGACTATGTTTTTGTACATAAAATCCATAAAACCTTCAGGTCCTTCTGGCCCTGCCCATAAGTCCACCAGTTTCTTTAGAATCGAGAAGCAAGCCTTTTGTGCCTAAATAAAACGCGTCACAATTACCATTGTTGCCTGCATGGACAAGTATTTAGAACCTGTCAGCGCCTAAACTAAACGGATGTTTTATATAATACGTGGGTTCTATGGGTACTTGGAGCGCAGAAACAACCCCGCGCACCATTGGGGTAAACATTTGTTTCAAGAAAGGCACCACCTCTTTCTGGAATATCCAAGACAACTATAAATACAAATAATTGAGGAAAGCATCTAAGTCTACGCTACCCGTCAGAGCATGTGTCCAGCAAAATATAAAATCCCATGTGCCCATTACGTACCTTGAATTTGCATATTATTTGATTTATCAGAGGAATATACTCCTGAATGCTTTTACAGTCGCAGTTTTTGAGAAGGCCTCTCGAAGCTAAAGGAATGTAAGGCAAAAGCTCCTCTTCCAGGCACACCACCAGTCGGTGCAGGTACTGTCTCACTGATGTCTGTAACTGCACCATCAGCGAGTCTTCAATAGGCACCTACAAAAGAGAAATGATCCATTGTCAGCTTCTCCATTTTGCATAAATCTTCGATTTTTAGACGTCACCGTCTCGTCCATACACCTTACCTCCAGTATTTGCAGAAATATCCCAAGTGCATCTAAAAAAATTGGAACACAACCTAACGATTTCATCGTGTGATGATTACTAAATGCTTTACTCAGTCTTCCTGTTAAAGCGATGGCTTGCCTGGAATTTTAGAATAAAACGAGATTGCACGAGTCCCGCAAACTATTTCTATGAAGCAGCCGCGAGATCATCTTATCTGAATATTTTTCCAGCATTTGACACGCACACAATTACTTCCACCGTAGATTCGCGTTGAGCTGGGTCCTTCACTGTCTTGAGCTGTTCCGTTCCGACACGGCATGGGTAAAGCACCAAGTTCACAATGTCTCCCATCAACCCAGACTTTTTCTGGCGTGGTAAAAAATACATTAAAAGCCAAACCAAATTGACAACAAATAACTCAAACCTGAAACGTTAAAACAACGTACCTGACTCTCGGTTTCGCCAGAGACAATGAGAACGCCGATCACTTCAAACAAATACAGCTGATCATCGCGACTAATGAGTACGTCTTCTTCATTCACTGGAACAACATTCAGAGTCAGTAGTGGTTGAATAGCATCGATAATGCTTTTCATCAGATCCGACGTGATTCCACTTCTATAAAATCAAACAGTTTAGCGGTTCGAAAACTTGTTCTAGAGACCAGCTCTCACTTCTCCACTGATTCTCACCTAATGCATTTGATGAATCTGGAGAAAAGGTAGCAACACCGTGACCGAACTCGTCTGTCTCGATGAAAAAGCCCCTTTTCTTTCAGAAATGCCGTGAGTCCTTTAACAATGTAATCGGGGTGACATGCGAAAAATTTCTCATACCTAAGTTTAATAAAATTAATAATCACCGAAGCCGTCATGGTTTATTCTAAACAAATATCTGTCTCGAAACTCACCGAATAATGGTCTCAAAGTACTGCAGCACAACTGCAGAATGATCGTGAAGATATACGTCGGAGTTCATGATTTGCACCATCATCAGTTGCACAGGATTGAGCTGCCCTTCTCCAGCACTCCACTGTCCGCTCAAAGTTGTTGGAACTGATTCCCCCAAATAGTAGAATAATAATAGAGCAACTTCCACCTCCTGTTAGAGAGACAAGAACAACAAATAAATCTATGGTTCGATGTTAGATGCTATGAAATTTGGTTTTTGGAATTTGAATGTTTGTAAGTGTGCTTGCATCATAAGATAATTCCTGCCATTTTTGGGTAGCATATGCAACGCGATTCTGAACTTCAGCAGTTAAATAATTTTTATCCAATTGAGCCAGATTATCGAATACAATTTTAAGTTGTTTCCTACAAAAATTCAGACAAAACTGAATGTTACATCTGAGATACGACTAAGGCTCAGTCACTGAGCACGTCAAAGTGAACTCTAAATTTATAATGACTTACCGATACTCCATAAAGCAAGCCTCCTCCTCCCCTTGGTGATCAAAGTCGTAACTGGAATCAAACCGCAATTTCCTGATAACTACTTCGAGAATGGTTCTGTAGTTCTTGGCATTTGAAGGTGATAATTCTCTATAAGACTTAATTAACTGCAATACAAACAAAATGATTCACATTAAAGTGGACTTCAGAATTAAACACATATAAGAGTGGCAAGTAACTCACATGTAAATAATCACGAACAAAATCAAATCCAGTGGCAGACACGTCGTCAAACTCACTCCCAAGGATTTGCAGTAAGAGAGGAATTTTAGCTTCAACAGCATCGCTTATAACCTTTAACTCGACTTCTTGTCCAGGGTGAGATTTAGAAAACTTCCAATAGCTATCAATCAAATTCGTTCCCATTACACTAAACAACTTGCCAAGTTTGCAGAGGTACTCTTCGTCTTGATCATGCTGCAAATCAAAGCAACAATATAAATGATATACATCATTCACATTCAATGACAAATCAGCGGTACGAGTCACAAAAAGGTCTTTCTTGATTACCACAAAAGCATGCCATATTCCTGCTTCACCGAGAACGCTTGAGAAGGACTCGACCAACTTTGTCTTATCAATAGGCTCCATTCCTTTCGAAACGACTTCCGTGATACAGTCAGCGGCTCCTTCTCGAATCTCAGGATTTATTAAAATACGCACAAGCACCGGTACAAATCGATCGTTAGCCACCAAGTTGATGTCAATCCACTGGATAAATTTTCCAATCACTTGTAAGCACAGCTTCGTAATTAAGGCGTATTGACCGTTGAGCATAGTCTAAAAACATCATACAATAAAAACGTTAAACGTTTTACCAACTGCCATACCAAAAAGTTAACAAGCCTGACAAACTGCACTTACCAAGATTTTATACCAAGATTCTACTAACTGAGCTACTGCTGCTTCTCTCATAGTATCCTTAATTATAGTATTTCGATGTAACTCTTGAGCACTCCGTGGAATCTCCCGATCTGCAATCTAGCCAAACATAATAATACACATTAGAATCTTCTGTCAATTTTCGGGGAGTGAAACGTTGTGACAATCATCTTTAGCTTACCTCAACATCGATAGCTAGCAAAATTCGCAAATAGTGATCCAAAGAATCATGGCATGTCTCACAAAGCGCAATCATTTCCGTAAAAAACTCTCTCCAATGTGAGGGATAATCTTGCACAAACACCAAGGCGGAAATTTGTGCAATTTTGTTTAGTATAAATGGTGTCTGAGCATTGTCGTCACCCTCCTACAGAAAATACAAAAAAAAATCCCATAAATTCCAACCAAATCTACTAGTCAAACACCGGGGTGTATCATGTATACCTAACCTGCTTCTTAACCCAATTCCGTATAAAGTTCCGAATGATTTCCTGATCCGGTGGAGCCGAGCTTGAAAATCGTATCTTCACATGATATTCAACCACCTGCAGACAAAAGAACTGAACCTGGCTGGCAGCGGCGAATCTCCCAGAAACTACTGCGCTCAAACATTCTCGCCACCCAGCATCGGAATTTTTCAGCTGCTCAAAATACTGCAAAGCCTACGCAATACATAAATAACATGAAAAACCTACAAACTCCAAATTAAATTTGCTATCGTCCAGCTTCATTTCAATGTAACTCTAACCTTAGCATGCTCCGCAGGATTTGTAGCATTAGCCACTCCCCTGAGAATTATCTCGTCCATCTCTCCAAAAGTCCCCTCGAGAGTAATGCTCGATAAGCGTGACAAGTAAAGGTGGCGGTGCTCATCTCTCCATTCCCTGCAAATTTAAAGTATGCAAAACTCAATTTCTTTCCCACAATCTTTCATCTCCACAAAAGCAAATCTCACTGCAAATTTTATATGGCCACCACACGTACCTTGGTTGTCCTGTACAAATTACGCAGAGCAAAAGGCCAAAGGTCACAGGCAGCCTTCCATGCTCTCACCTCATCCGTTCCGTTATATCTCCGGACCGATTAAGTTCCGGCTGCACCGCAATCCAAGGGAGAAATGTCGTCAGATATTTTGTACAAGTGATCCAAATCTCTTACACACGTTGACACATTTATTCATCGACTTCACTCCTCGAGGAGAAACTACTCCGTCGCAGAGTTTCCTCTAGTTTCTCCAGGAATATGGGGGAGGCCACGTCTTATTTCCGCATCTGGCAAAAAGTGTAAACAACGAAATGCGACAAGGCTGCTTTTGCGACGACGTGTCTTTATCTTTCTCGCTAATCCTGTTTACTCACAGAGAACAACAACGTCGTCTCGTCGGAGTATCGGCAGAGAGAATTCGTCGTGGCGTGAATGGGTTTGAACACAAACTCCACCATGAAAACGATGGTTTTATGAGTACTGCTCAAAATCTCACGACAGATTTTTGAGCCGACAATAATGTGTGGTGTATCTACTGAAATCGGTAATTCACACACATTTGCACATAATACGCACACCACGTAGAATGGTCATCTTGTGCTACTTGTAATATTGTGGGCATTATGCGTCAGAATACACGGCCGCCGTAATACCGGTGTGAGAAGCGAGGTGAGGGGTGCATGCCAGGCATACATGGATGTAGTGAGTCAAGTTGCCCCAATTTCTTTCTTCGTGCGTTGCATATTGCGTGGAGGATGGTGGTGCGCGAAAGCATTCAGAGTGCTTTTGCTGGTTCGAGCAAAACACAACTCTTCACTCGTGTTTTTCTTCTCGTCTTGAGGCGGAGAGACTTCGTTTTTCTGGTCGCAAGTTACTAAACAGTGATTGTTGGTTTGACCAACTGATGACAACTCGACTTGTCGAGTGTCACTCACTAGAAAAATCAGGAGCTTCGATTTGACACCGGTTTCGTTTTTGGTGTCGTGTTTACAGGAGTGATTGAGTTGGAGGAAGAATAGGCTGATTGTGGAACAATGTTGTTCAACGACAGTGCCTGGGACTATCCCCTTTCCACTTATCAGTTGCAGATAAGACGAATCGAGCCGAGCGTAGACAGGGTGAGGGTGGATCGTCGTGGGGAGAGTGAGTCCAGTCTTTCAGCGACGACGGATGATGACGACGTGGTTACTGTGGTGAATGGAAGGAGTCCATCTGGATGTCGGCATGGTTGGTTCGAGACGACTTGCGAGTGTCTAGGAACCAAGTATTTGGTTTGTCAGAAGTGTCGCGTGGTCCTCTGCAAGAAGGACGAGTGCCCGAAACGGTAAGGGAAGAATTTCTTTTGATGTCGTCATGTAAAGGGGCCAGATTTCATTCCCACCCCTACTACAAATCTCTTTACACACTCGCATTATAAAAATGATTTATGCTTGGTAAACTGTGGAATTTCTATAATATTTACCTGAACACGATCTTATTCTTGCTTGGCTTTACAGAAAATCAAAGGGACGGGAAAATGAATGTACACAAGCTCAAAATTCGTTACCCTTGGAAACTAAAGGTGAGGTCTCCCAGATGCCTGGAGAGGAACATCGGGCACCCTCCGGATCACGAACACTCACTCCATTAGGTCGGACGTTGGGAGGATCGCTAAATTGTGACAAGCCGTCAGGATTGGAGTTTGTTCGGAATAGCTCGAGTGAGTTGCACAAGCAAAAAGAATTCTCACGTCCAAGAGCACAAGCTTCTGTGAAGACACCTGGATCGCCGACTTCATCTGAGGATTCGAGAAGATTAGCTGCACTCCCTAGGGGCTTACCACCTCCACGCGGGAGTAGAAAGGGGAAGCGCAAAAAAGAGCAAAAGTTTTCTGGTGTCTTTGGACCAAGTTCTAAACCCAGTTTTCAGGAGGTGTGCGTGCTGGCAAAAAATGAGGAGCTTGCTCATCAAGGAAATTCACCTGCAGAGAAGTTCAACCTCCCGTCTATTACAGAAGAAAAAAAGTCGCGCACGATGGACCCCCAGAATGAGGAACTCCGTCTTGAATTGGAAATACAATGTAAATGAGAGTAGTTCAGTCCAATCAAATGCATCTGTTGAAGGAATGGATTAATTTGTTTATAAATTGCTGCGTTGTCTAATTTTTTTTGGTATTTTTGCTTTGTCGCTTTGTTTCAGCAAAAGTAGAGTTGAAGGAGACAAATTTATTTCCTAATTACGTCGCGGGATTGGGATATAGCAGTGGTTTTGATGGCATTAGTATCTGCACACCGGGACAACTCCCGTCTGGAATTTTGATCACAGTAAAGTTTTGATTTATTTCTTAAAATTCTCCGCTTTTTTCGTAAAATTTATATTTTGCAGTCAGCGTACTAATAGTCAACACTACTTTACTTAATACTACAGGTAAAAGTGGTTGAAATTATGCTGCCGCTCACCTTTTTTCTACAAACGAGACAGGAGTTTGACAATGTTGAGTCTTGGAAGTCAGAGTTAAGGAGTATGTTAAACCCACTGAATCCAGATCAAATAAAAGAGGGTGTATATGTCATTGCCTTGAAAAGTTCTGGAGACGCGTAAGTAAAAGTAAACAGTAAGAGCAAATAAAAGTAAACGACTGCTATACAATTTAATGAGCAATCGCTTGTATCAAATTTGCAGGTTCCGAGCTCAAGTGGAGGAGGTGGACGTGGTCAAAAACATGTGTCGAGTTCGTTATGTTGACACCGGCTTTGTTGAGATCGTTGGGATGAAGTGTCTATTCCGTCTGCCGGATAGGTTTGCTAAATTTCGTCGTCAAGTCACGAGCTTTAATGTGATCGATATTATTCCAATCGGCAACGATGAACTTGTCAAGCTTACTACTAGTCTATTGAAGGGCAGCCAAGTGATGCTAAATATAAGTCATGAGGTATGTTTTTATCTGCAAAAAAAATTGGCGGTTATACACGCTATTAAATGATGAGTTGTATTTTGTATGTCGGTTTTTGTTAATTCCCTAAATTGTATTTGTTGTTTATTGAAGTGTGCTTACGTACAAAATAATTTTTACGGGATGATGCGAATGGCGGATGGCACAGACGTTTCTTTAACGCTTCGTGAAGCGGGATTTGTAAAACAATGTAAGTGCTCATTTCTACGGTTGACTGACAAGACAATAAAGTGTCATGTATGCAATGTCGTTGGTACTTGATTGGCAGCTTTTATTTGTGTTTATGTATGTGTGCAATTTATATTTGTTTTGCTTATTGAAATTCTAGTGGACTTTCAACAGCGTGTAGCTGGTGGCTACCTTAAACCTTTTCTCCATCCGGTTGAATTGTTCCAAGCGCCTAAACTAAATTTTCAGGAACAAGTTGAGGTAAAAATTAAGAAACACGTACTACGCAGTACTTAAATTGCTGCTGTTTGAATACAGATTAACATGTAATTGCTGGAATGTTTGATTGACTGCAGGGTCGTATTGTGGCGGTGACTTCGCCATCTGATTTTAGTATTTGCACACCTGATTCTCGCGTAGAATTGGCAGCACTTGTACGGAGTCTCAGGATTCTTGTAGAAACCGGACAACCACCTTCGTTCCATGTTGGGTTATATAGTGGAGCCCGATATTGTATCTTACCAAGCCCTTACGCTGAGAATGAATAGTAACAATTTATTACCCTTTTTGAGTTACTACATTTTGAGTTTTGCCGTGGAAAATTTTGACGGACACTTTTGTAATTTGATCTTATCAGTTGTCGAGGATTTTGTGAAGAGGTGAACTACAATGTGGCACCAGGCATGGCAAAAATTTATTTGGTCGATTTTGGGGCCATTGATTGGTTTCCAATGACGGATCTAAAGGAATATATCCTGTCGATTACTGCCAATCCTCCGTTGGCGTACAGATGTGGCATTGCAGCACAACCGGCAGGTGGTGAGTGGTCTCCCGTGGCGATCCAAGGTTCGAAGGGAATTATGTCTCGAAGTGCTACAACACGGATCAGGTTCACATGCCAAGGATGGGTAAGTATGCCTCTACAACAACAGTTTTTATTTAGTATAGTTAGTTAGTTTTTTGCGTTTAATAACTTAATATATGATTAAAATATGATTTCAGGACGACGATGTCAATCTCACAACCGTCAAATCATTGACTTCGGGAGAAGACAGTTGGGATTGGATCACAGCGTTAAAGAATATAGGGGAAATAGTAAACCACGACGATAGCCAGCAGACTTCCTCTGAAATTAGAACCCCACTGTTCTGTGATGAGTATGAAAATTTTACGGAGCAGTCTCCCTATCAAGGACCGGATCGGCTTGATTACATCAAACTAAAGGAACGGGCATCAAAATATTCGTTGAGCAACTTGCCTACACCTCAGCCACTGGAAGAGGGTTGCATTCTCAAGACTCAGCGATTATCAGGATGTTACCTTTATTTGGTTATGGAGAAGAGTTGCCATGAGAAGTACGCGGAGCTGAAAAAGCATAGCAAACAACTGGCAAAGTCGGGTGAGTATGAACAAGGTCATTGGACAAGCTTGGTTTTCAGGACCTTTTTAACCAATTTGGTTTGACAATGGCATTTATTATACCAGAATCCAGCAAACCAGGGGACTATGAGTTCAATGAAGGGGACGTCGTTTTGGCCCAGTGGAATGCTGCGATTTACCAGCGCTGTTATATTATCAGTTTTACTGAAAAAGGAGGAGTACGTTACGCTAAACTCAAGGCAATCGACATTGAAAAATGTGTGGAAAGTCGAGTTTCTGACCTTCGGCTTGTTGATGACTATCTCATGCAAGTAAGCGCAGCTTCCTTCAATTATCAAGAATTTTTTAAAAATAATTTCGTTACCATTAGAAATGTTGAAGCGAAGTAACTTTTGGTTTTCTGAAAACGTTTTTCAGGTTTCCAAATTAAGCCACGTTGTTTGGTTAGAGGGCACTGATCCCTCCACATATGTACACTTAAAGCAGCTCGATGAAGTTATTGGTTCTCATGAAAGGTGGACGATTTTGACAAAGACTAAGGTAAGACACAAGGGTTTTAATCAGAATTCATTTTATATTCATTTTTTTTGTAAATGTTGCACATGTGCTCGTTACACACAGATTGTTCGGGGTTGCAATCAAGTTGCCCGATTAGCTTTTCAAGGAAACTCAGAATTAAAATTCTTGGAGGGCGTGATAAATGAGATGCGTTTGTGGAATTGGGAGAGGCTGTTCAATGTGGGATTCAACAGCACGGCGGAAATTGTTGAGGGTAACACCTGTACAGTTAATTTGATTTTTTCTGGGTTGGTGGCAATGTGTAAACAATAACAATTCCTTGAAAATAATATACCTGTTGACTTTTTACACAGTTCTCGGATTTGCGGAACCAGAACTGCGAAAGTTTGAAGTGAAAAAATTTATGATGTCCGGAAAGGAATACCTGTCTGAAATTGGCAAGGAGGCTTGTCCAGTCATGTTACGAGAGGGGAAGTTGGACGAGAGTCAGGCCAGAGTAGTTTTACAGGGTGTATTAAGAAACGAGACTGTCATGCATGATTATTCCGTGCTTCAGGAGCAGCTGGAAAAATACTACTCAAAGTTAAAAGGTGAAAAACCTATTCTTGACGTAACTGATCCACCGAAGGTGTTGGCTTGGAGGGAAACGAACGGTACGAAACGATTTTTGTATTTTATAGAAAGTGTCGCGGGAAAGAGTCATAGTAAATGAATGTTTTTCTGTAGGCAATTTTAACAATGTTGACACTACGGCTCATTGTCGTTGGCATCGCAGTGTGTACAGTGCTGCAACTGGGAAATACAAGTGCGTGGACTGTTTCAAGGCATCAGTTTTTAAAGCGCCTAACATCGAGTTTAGGGATATCTGTTCGGAATTGTTGACGCTGCCTCCGCTGGGAATTCGAATGTATACGAACCGTATGTGTCTAGCCATTGCTAACTAACTTGTAACTGTTTGTTGTTGTCTTGGGTTTGGTCAAAAAGTCGAACTGCGTTTTAATTCTAGTCGCATGTGTTTGTCGAATTGCAAAGCTAGGACTTCTCCGTAATGGTTATTATTACGGAGAAGTACTAGCTCTTCATTTCAACCGGCAATAACTACCTAAGCTCTAAACCACGTAAACTTGTGACGTTTGAAAATTGTTACATATGCTTGACTGTTGAATTATGCTTGTAAATATAAACTGATTATTTCATTTGAATCTTCTTCACGTTTTATGTTGAATTTTTTAGTTGAATTGAAGAATCCTTACATGAAGGCGATCGCTAGCGAGACTTTATTGAAACCCGGGACCACAGTGAAGATTACTGTTGAGAAGACGGAAGTGGCATGGAATGCAGAAAATGAAACTCTTGATCCCGTTTCGGTTAAAGTTTTAGAGGTGGAGGAGATGTAAGTTTGTCACGAACGTACTATTCGTGCTGTTCAGGTTGATTGGATTTAATTATCTCAGTGTTTTGTTATTTACACTGACTTGCAGGCGAAAAGCCAAGCTTGAGGAGTTGCGAAGGGTTGCAGCAGATAAAGAAAATTCCACCGCGGTCTAGTCTCAATGAGTGAGCAAAGCTGTCCTCATTACCATTAGTGTGTTCAAAAGTCTTAGATGATTAACGTTGTCGTAAACGTTTTGTGATGCTTATTATTGATTTTATTAATTTTGCCTTGCATTATGTAGGTATTTCATAGTTGTACCTTTAGCATTAAGTTATCGCCTTGAGAAAATCTCAATTAAAATTAATTAATTGTTGGATAATCTTTGGAGATTTGAATCTGTGCTTGTATCATGTATGTCAGATTGAAATGTTGCCTTATATGAAACTTGTTTGCTCACCACAAGTGTCAACTGATTTATTAAACATGTCTAGATATTCTGTATACTTACGTTGCACGGACGTCATATGTTAAACAGAAGTATGTGGTTTAAATAGAATGTTAAGGTACCGGTTGAACAGAGGTGTTGCCTTTTTTATTATTATTTTCTGTTTTATTAATTCAGTGCTGTTGGGTGTACTAAGCAGGTTGAATTAGAACCCCGAATAGATCTTACCACCTTATGGTGGTAATGTTTTTCTATTTATAAATCCGATTCAGGAGCATGACTACTTAAGTTTTATTTTCAGAAATGGAAGCTATAATTTGTAAGTTTTAATTGTATCTTCAGATTTTCTTAAAAGGATTCAAAGGCTGAACCCTGGGCCCTAATGTCATTTGTTCTTCCCTTCCATACAATACAATCTTCAGATTTGTTTTTTGCCATTAGTGAAAGCAAAACTGGAAATAAATCGTCCTGGTGCTGTCGACGACGTCATTTTTTATACTTATTTAAACCAACCCTTTATTAACATTAATTTAACCAAAAATTAATACCGACTGTTAAATGAATATGGCAAATATAATAAAATATAATACGTATGTGACGTTTGCATTATAAAAATATCGTTTGTGAAATATTTTAACCTGATTACCTCACTCAAAGAAAGAGAGTTGGAATAGAATGAATACTCTTTCTGACAGTTGTCGTGATGAAATTTGTTTTCCAAGTTAGTTGAGATTGCTCGAGAACCAAGCAGGAACTGTCGAGAAGTGTGATTTAAAAAATCATTTTTTCAAATAAATAAATAATATTTTTAATAGGTTTCTGTAAAGTGACCAACTGTGAGAGTGTTTTCGCCTCCGTAATTCATTTATCTTACAGTACATTAATGATTTCGAATTAACAACTTAAATAGCATTAGTTAGACATCAAAATCATGCTACCAAACATGCAGAGCTCACCGTGAATCATTACATTCTTGCCTACACTTCCGTTGAGATTTGAGCGAGAAAATTTGTAGAAAACTCCGTCGTTCTCAACTACTTCACCTCAAGCATTGAAAACTACAAAATCATGTTAATAGAATCACGCAAAATCCTCACCAGCGAATTTGACATCACTGACGCGCTGAATTGATGCCTCAACTTTCTTTCGCATGCTCAACCTCATTCAAATAGACAATGAATGGGACAAATCATAATGCATGGTGTGCATACGCCAACGACATTTTATGGAGCTGATTCATACTTTAAAGATTTACCTAATTGTGTACGCTAGTAGCAGCTAGTACACAAGTTTTCACACGAGCAACTCTGACTTTATCTCGCCTTACCAGATGCACTCCGCCTTATTTCTGGAAGAAATAATGATTGCTACACAGCACAGCTTTTGCGGCGAACAAGGATTCTGCTGGAATAAGGCAGCACACAACTTTTTCTAATAAAATCATTCATAAGCACATCATTATCGTTGTGTTCCATGAAGCACATCTTTGAGATGCCCTGAAAATTATATTCTTTCCATGCAAAGTTGTTATTCATGGTGAAGCAACTCCATTTTCCAGGAATTCGTATAAATGTCGTATAAAGATCGTATTATTGTACACAAGCAGTGCATTATTGCGCTCTTTTACTAAATGCTGGATGCCATTAGGAGGAATGCATCATGTTGATCATGCGTTTTTAAAGCCCATTCCTGGAATGACGGGTTGAAGAAGCTCTACTCCGACACGGCTACAGCTCAGAGGTATTCCATTCGACGTCAAAGTAATCGACAGACGACATTGTTCAGATGGATTGTGTATAATGTTTGTATAAATTGACTGTTGGAATAAGTACAAAGAAGCAGTGTATATAAATCGCCTGAGAAGTTGTGCAGAGTTCTGGACAATTTGGGCGAACGCGTTTCCGCGTGCCTCCCATATACTACTTAATGTTTTGTAGGTTACTGGAACGCAAGAGTTCACAAAATTTTCATGATCATCACCAAAAAAGCATAACCTTTATATTACAAAGTTTATGAAGGGTGGTGCTGCAGGCTCACCACTTTACGATGATGATGGTCCCATTTTACAGTGTACAAAAATAAAGCAGACACATCCCAAAGATTAAAAAAGTACTCATTTCAGCTGGCTACTCGTACACAAGACGTGTCTCTGTGTTTTCCAGATAAATTCAATGAAATTTCAGAGATCTTGAATGTCGCCAGGTCAATTCACGTCACAATTACGAAGTAGTACATCCAACTATGTTTAAAGTGTTCTCTCCTGACCGTAAATAATCTTGGATACAACACACGAATGACAAAAATATTATGAATTACGCCTGTTGGATATGCCCCCACGCACGACTCACAGGGAAACCTACTTTCTCATCGTAAAATGTTAAGGTTAACTTGGAACGGAATGTGGTGAATTACGTATGCGTAACATTTTCAGTGGAGATGTCCGTGATATTAGCGACGATTACGATGTTCAATCTTCATTAATGTCTTGGAATCGTTCTAGTCAATATATTCATGTAGTGTCCACGACATCCCGTGTGTAACCATTTTCTCATTTTTTTGGTCTGTTACGCAAGATAAGCTCATAATAGATTTGCCGGTGTGGTGGAACTCGATCGCGGTAACTATAGTAATAATCAAAAAGTCTGGTCGTAGCACTGAGAAACGACGTTAGCTTTTATCATTGTCATAGTTGTATAAGGTATCCATGGGAGTCCCTTTAAATCAAGTGGGCTGGCTTTTCGCAGCCCTCGCGGTTTTCCACATCGATGGAATTCAAGCCCAAGGATTTGGTAAGAAGAGCCTTCTTTTAGAAATTGTTTTTTTGAGCGTTTCTGCATACTTGCTGGTCAGTCTTTTTATGATCACTGCATTGCCATTCTTGTAGAGGGTCTGGAGGCAACGTTAGCAAGATGTTGTAACATGGGCATTGTCTTGTCGTGGGAAAATAAGACGTGTGCCGATCACCCGGGCCCTGTCACCGGAGTGCCTGCGGAACACCAAGCACCGTGCTTGTCGACGATTGACGCATGCTGCAGAAAGAGTTACAGGTGCGTAATTTATGAAAATGTGTTTTACTTTCGGAAGTTATGCTCATTGCTGGATTTGTAAAAGTGTGTTTCTTCTCAAACAGGGAAAAGCAGTGTCATCTTGGGCACGAGACTGCGAAAGGTGGGAAGGAATGCGTTTCTGGGTTTGGGCAGGGTGCAAACTATCACAAAGTTGGTCGACATTTCAATTCTTCACCGTTGATCATTTCATGCTTCACACTTAGAAATTTGCACGTTTATTTCAGGACTGTTGCGAAGGCTGCAAACTCGGCCTGGTCGCCGGTGCTATGGGCCTCCACTGTGAGTTTCAATCGTTGTCATTGTCCTTGGGACCTCCGTGGGACAGTTCCCTTACCAAATGTTGTTTGGAAGCTGGCGGCAAAGCTGGCTATCCAACGACAGGAGTGCCGACGCTGTTGGGAGCAGTTGGTCGGCAAACTCCTGCCGCACCACAAACTTCGCTTGGTAAGCTGCAAGAAAATTTAGTGTTA
This sequence comes from Alloscopus bannaensis, assembly GCA_027743745.1. Taxonomy (NCBI): domain Eukaryota; kingdom Metazoa; phylum Arthropoda; class Collembola; order Entomobryomorpha; family Entomobryidae; genus Alloscopus; species Alloscopus bannaensis. Next base: position 15,924 of record JAHZMW010004537.1, read on the forward strand.
GTTTTACGGATTGAATAATTTTTTAAATCATCACTTCATGTAGATCCAGGTGGAATTCATGGGTTTCTTACAACGCCCCGCACCCTAAATACCAACAGCACGGACATTTGTGCTCTGTTTCCTGGCCAGCTTTGTGCTCACAACTGCGTCACGGAAGGGAACTCGTTCAGGTGCACTTGTCGGGACGGCTTCAGACTACTTCCGGATGGCAAGTCGTGTCACCAAGACAAATTCTTTGTTCCCAACAACAAGTAACTCATTGTGCTCAATGTGTATTTATACAAAAATATTTAAAGTACAACTGTAAGTATTATAGCAATTCACGATGTCTGTTTGAAGCAATGACAATTCTGTGAGGACTCAGAGCACTTTCACAAGGACGTCGTCAGGTTCCGTGCCTTCGTCTTCGTCGTCAAGCACCCAGTACCCGTCTTCCCACAATGCTGTCATCCCGATCCAATGTCCTCCCGGATTTACTCTTAATCCTGAAACTCAAGTTTGCAACGGTAACAAAAGCAGTTGGATTTAAAAAGGACATAAACTACTTGACAAAAATTGTGTCTACAAGAGTTGTTCTTTTGTAGATATTGACGAATGCCTCACTGGACAGCATCGGTGTTATCCTTACAAGAACTGTCGGAACACGCCGGGCTCGTACACGTGTGAAAGCATTGTTCGCGAAGGCGAACGTGACTACCAATGTCCCCCAGGCTACCGACACAACTCGGAGTCGGGACAATGTGTTGGTGTGAAAATTGTCGTTGTAACTTGCTTTGCTTCCCTCTCAAAAACCGTCAAAGATTTGGCCAATATATTTGTCAGGTTTTGTCGAGCGTCGTTGTGATATGAGAGCTCTGTTCGTTGGTGGTTTTGCATAGATATTGACGAGTGCGCTGAAGGATTTGATATTTGCGTTCGAGAAATCCAGTACTGCATCAACACCCCTGGAGGGTTCGATTGCCAAAGCAAGAAGGACTTCAACCGGTACAATTGTCCTGCAGGCTACAAATTTAATAATGTCACGTTGAACTGTGAAGGTAAATATGAAGGGAATTAGTTTTTTTTTACTTTTCGTTCTAGAATGGTGGAATAATTTTGTTGATGTATGCGAAAATGACGTTTGCAGATGTGGATGAGTGCTCGGAAAAACTTGACAGTTGTGACCGGAATGCGGAGACGTGTCGAAACACTGCTGGTGCCTATGAGTGTGACATCCAATGTCGTGAAGGCTTCCGCTACGACATTCGCCTTCGAACTTGTCAAGGTCTATTATATTGACATATATATGTTTAATACTACTATAGAGATAAAAATGTGTTGACAACCTTTTTGTGTACTGGTTTTTGACACGATGCTCAACAAAGATGTCAATGAGTGTGCGGAAGGCACGCACGACTGCAGGATTGACGTGGAGTCCTGCGTCAACGTCCAAGGAAGCTACCAGTGTCACCAGCTTGACCAAAACCAAGACAATGACTGCCCTCCTGGTTACGAGCCAAACCGAAATTTCACGTTTCTCTGCCGTGGTAAATTGATTACTTGATACTAGACAACAGCTAAATTACCATCAAACTTTTTTTAAAAATCATTTTCACTGTGTTTTTTGATTGGAGATCGTGA
>JAHZMW010004538.1:0-27674 GCA_027743745.1 Alloscopus bannaensis
ACGGTTGGGGAAATAAGGGATAAACTTTTCGGGGATCAATGTTTCCGCTTTTATTTCATCTATAAAGGAAAATTTGGATTTGTTTAAAATGCGTAACAAATGAAAGGAAGAGAGAATCGGTTATAACGATAATAGTTAGTGGATTGCTCGTTTCAAAGCTCAAGTCCAGTGGAACGAGCATGAAAATTGTATAGAATGAGAGATATTACCAAAGTTGTAATTGTAGAGATAATCATCAACCTCGCTCACGAATGGTACACTTACCAGGCACTCACAGTCTCCAGTCCGTCATTTACACACACACCTACGTGAAAGTTTGCAGAAATTTCCGCTACACTGGCTGACACAGACAACAAAAGAATCCTGTAGAGATTTATTGTTGGCCATGTGTGAGTGCCAATGCCAATCCTTGGAAATGGAAGGCATGAATTGGAGGTATTGTGAGAGGTTCGCGGGTGGGAACAACAGCGTCCCGTATCAATAATTCTTGTTCTGGCGCTCATTACGACTTTCACTTCCGCCCGAGTGACTTCTTTTTTATGTGTGGGTCGCAACAATAAATGTGAAATGGGAAACTGGAATATATTTTAAACAACGAAGTGGATGAGGTAATGAGAAGTTTCTCAAAAATAATGGTGGTAGTCAGACAGTAATAATAATACATTATCTTTGTATATATTACGTATTATTCGTATCTGTAATAATTGTTTCACAGTATTCCAATCACGCCGGTATAATTTGTCTATGCTGGATAATTATTTGAGTTTGTACTAATGTACAGTGGGCAAGCAACATATACATATTTAAGTAGGGGGAATCGTGGCGTATGTGTTCAGGAACTCATCTTCAGTTGATGCAAAAGACATCAATAAATTAACATCTCAGACCTCACTGCCTGGAAGGGGTAATAAGAGTGGAGCAGGTGGAAGTACGGCATGGTGAAATGTATATTTCTGTTACGAAAGTGCAACCTTTATTGTGAGTGTGCTTCAGACCGGAAGTCTTTCATAATATGACTTGAGTTAGTTAGGTTTTGCCAACGAACGCAAAACGTGAACGTTTTTGCGTTCGAGACTGCCACACAACCTAGTAAGAATGCTTCCCGTGGGTGTCGAAATTACATGTATACATACTTTTACGTTTTGCCTGCCGTATTGAATTCCTGCTGGAAGAATGATTTTAATGAGTACACTAGAGTCGAGTTACACATTTTTCATCAAAATAAGTTAAGAAAAGGCAATAACTCATCACAGCTTTATATCTTTCGTCATATTCTGCCAATCATTAAAATTTTTCTTCGCAATGTGTATACAACAGAATGTGTTTTTAGAAGACCGCCTCGTGTGAAAGCATGGCGTATGATTAGCACTAAGTACTTTTGTATGTGTAAGCACATTTCATAGTAGCATTCGCTATTCACTCGTAGCAAGCGATGCTTATATACCAAAAAAAAGGTTCATCATACTCACACGTATTTCCAACAACATCGTAGGACTTCTTCGCTTTTTATTTTGCTTTACTTCGAAAATTACAGAAGGCGTTTGAAGTCAGATACAGCTGTGTCCAACCGTTAAAAAAGAAGCGTTGCTTGATCATTATAAGTGTCAACTTGTCAACGGCCTGTTAAGCATAGCATGGCTGTTATGTACCGCTCTCTGGAGGCAAAGTGCATCTGACAGGTTGATTTTTTATGATGTGTTATGCTCGTTGTACTGTGTCTAATACGATGCTGTGGCATCTCGGGCATGTAACTGGATGTTGCCGGAGTTCTAGAGTTTTGGGGTCATTCAGAGTCCTGAAACCTCATTTATATTAATTGGAGTACCTATTCTCTAAATTAGGTAGTATCTTTTTACTGTGTAATTTCGAAATGCGCGTAGCAGATGTGCAGTTTTCCTAACTAAAGCATTTTACCATTACAATCGTTGAAATACGTTTTGAGGAGTTTTTAAATCCACGTAAACTCAATGTACAGTCGCATTTACTGAAAGATAGTTCCCTCCTTGCAAATTTCAAACGTCGAAAAAAATTTCCCGGAACTTTTTTTCATTCATATGCAAATGAACTTTTTTGTTATGTAAATGAGCTCATCTACATAACAAAAAAGCTCATCTGCATAACAAAAGAGTTTATTTGCATATGAATGAAAAAAAAGTTCCGGGAAATTTTTTTCGACGTTCAAAATTTGCAAGGAGGGAACTATCTTTCAGGGGACGGATCTGTAAAAGTACAGTTTTAAAATCCACCCCTTCCCATGTCTGTGCTAAAATTAATAATGTTCATCACATTCAAAAATATTCATCACACTTTGAAAGCAAGTTCGATATTATTCCTTTGCTCTTCACCAACAACTCCTTTGATTCGATCAATTTGATTTTTATAGAAAGACTGATTTAGATTTTATGTAGAGCTGTATCTATAAGAATCCTCATCAAATCTATTATTAGAAAACCGGAGTTGTACTTCAGTGGAGTGCATGTAACTCCTCATTTCAACGCATTGTTTCAAACCAAGAGGTTATCTTGTTCAGAAGCAGTTTGCCCTTGGAATTGACAACGCGTAATGGCTGCACCAGGTTTACGCAATGATCCATTCAAAAAATCTCGTAATATATGTATATGAGGGAAAGCATAGTCACTATGTATTCAATGTACATACCCAACACTACGGTGATTCAAAAGAGGATCTTGAAATTTTGACATTAAGCTCACCCCATGGCCCAGGGTAACATTTTTACACTTTATAAACTGCCTCGACGCTGTTCATAAGAGTAAGGTGGAACATGTGTTTCCAACCTCAGCATTTAAATACACAAACACGCATCGTGATTATGGGCTTGGTTATTGGGTGTGAAGGGTTGAGTTTTTCTAGTCATGCATAAAACACCACATTTTTTTCTCCGCCACACAGAGAAATACCAGGAGGCTTTCATTCCATCGTCCAGTTAGGCTTGCCATATCGAGACTTTATTTAACTGAAATTTAAATTAAAATTAGCAAGGCCAAGAGCATAGATTACAAAGAATATTATTTTTGTCGTATTTGATAAAGTACTTGAAAAATTTCATCAGAGGCCGTGACAAAGTTCTTGCAAAGCTTGACGATGATTTCCGTGATTTCTCAATATGTCCTTCAAGTTATTGCTTTGTGATGACCTACCCATGACATCGGTTAGATGGATTTTACGTGTTCACAAGTTCGGTTGACGACAGTCGTCACAATCACCGTTGTTGAACATGTCGATTGCAGATACATAGGAACAGGCGCGTTACCAGCACCGTTTTGGTAAGTTCTCTCTGTCAAAATTGGTCTCGATACATAATCCCTAGTCTAATGTAATTACCGGTTACATCAGCAGGCGGAGTGCACCTATTAACAGAAACGGAAATGGTCGTTCTCTATGCATATTGAGTAGCATTCAGTGGCAGAAATTATACACATCAATCTCTGCGCTCCTAACACGTATGTTGTTTTTTGTTTGGAGGACCTTTCCCCCAAACTGTACATTCACTGAATGGGCAATAAAAACGTTTAAATGTGTGTGCCTCTGTTCATATACGCTCTGTTGTTTTAGCATATGGATGAAATCAGTATGTTATGTTTAAAAATCCTTTTTCGATACGTATCTTTCGTGAAGGGTTGTATCTTGTATGTGTGTTGCTTAAATGAAAACATGAAAATACTATCTGTTTAACACGGACATCATGTTTAAACTTTGTCTCTTTTTTGGCATTTCATAATACGGTTGTCGGACGTATATTTTTTCTAACCAAAATGAGAAAAGAGAATCTCTGGATTATTTCTCGCTTGTGTGTCTTGAAAGATTTTTGAAAGGGTTTTCTAAACATAAGCGATTTTTTTCTTTGCCTCTCTCTTTCTCTTGGCTCTGTTTTTTTCTTGACTCAATGGGATACCCATTTATGCATCACTTTTTTATATTATCAGTTTAGAGCTTGAACCTCGGAGTTATAAACTCCGAGAGTAATTCGTGTTACCAGCAAAAGCAATTCTCCACTTCAAAAACACACAAAGCACAAAGGCAGAGAGGAGGATGAGGACGAGGATGGAAAATGAAAGAGAGAAGAGACTCATTTCCTTCAAAGACAAGGCTCCAATATCTAGAGCTTTTAATCTTGCTGACACAACAGAGCATGGAAGACTTACTTGAGCATGTACATTGTACATGTGTTGCAGAGATAGATTAGTGGGAGACACGGTAAATGTTTTTCTGCATTTTCCTCCACTTCTGCATCTTGTGACTACTCCACAACTTACGTAAGTTTGTCTGTGCATTGACGTGTGTGCTGTAATGGAACACACAATAGGGTGTTGTGGAAAGAGAGACGAAAAGCCCAGTGTAATTGACGGGATGATCTGCCTTTGCTCTCTCTTCCTTCCTTGTTCCTTTCCTCATGGTCGCGTCTGCATCAGAGAGAAATGAGCTGTTTGCTTAATTGTGTCTGATTTGTAATTATTCCACTGGTATTTGACAGACGGAAAGAGAAAGGAAAGAAAAAAAATCGTTGTACTAAGCTTCAAAGGAGAAAATAAGTGACATTGTATTACAAATATAGTCGCAGCACTGATTACATGGCACGAATGTATAAACGCGGAGACACACACCGACAGATAATTGTGTGCAAAGTGTTTCATTCCTTGAGCCTTCAGTTCCTTCTCAGACTCCCACTACTATTATGACAGGAAGAGTAATGAAGCTATGAAGTGTGGAATGTTCGTATAGTTTATCTTCAATGATCTTTGGCAAAAGCGTATAGAGGAAAGTGTGTGTTTTGTGTTATTGAAGGATTTGTGACACTCGACGCAAGTTGGGAATTAGGTTAAAGTTAATAGCGGGTCTTACGGTAGAGTGTGTTTAGGAACATGAGAGTGTGCGTGAGAGAGAAAGGGTGATTAATATTTGGACGGAAGTAAGTTTTTTGTCGAGAAGGAACCAATAAGTCGTGAAGGTTTTCATGCATGGCTGAGCCAATGTGTTATCGACGACTGTTCTGGTCCTGTGGGTGACAATTTGATGTCATTATAATGTACAAAATAGCTACATTCTTTCCGTTTCAACGGTCTGTTGTAGTGTTTCAGAAGAACGGTGGATAGTAAAGTGTACTATGTACGGGATGGAGGAATGTTCCCGTGAAATGAGATCAGTATCGTACACTTCACTTGGAGCACATTTGTATTAAGTGTCATTGTCAGATGAGTTTTAAGTGCACCCGGTTGGGACAAAACACTTTTTGAATCCACATGAAAAATAAGTCAGTGTCGGAAAGGAGATGTTGTGTGGAGTGACACGCATGTGAAAAATGATGCGCTTCTTATATTCGGCGGATCTTGTAATAAACCGTGATCCTCAAGGATTGCACTGCAGTGCGGATAACAACGATGAGAGTGGTTAAAAATGAGATTTCTCTCAAGGGTGCAACCGGTGCGCAGTTTTGGCCGTGCTTTTGACAAGCGAGATGGATATGATTTTGTAGTTGGCACGGAGTCCTCTGCTTTGTGACATGTCTAGCGCAGAGATAATGACAGTTTTCACAATGGTGGTTATCGTTGTTGTTCTTGGACTTTAAATAGTATCTAGCTATAGATTGAAGGCTGTTTCTTATGCCAAAAGGAAATGTCTCCAAATTCATGCTCATCCATTTTGTAATTAAGTATACGAATCCACGAGGATCATTCAACCTCCTTTGAAGAGCATAATTGAGTCCCAATCCACACTAAATGAAAATGGATTACGAGCCATCCAAAAGTCCTGAGTACTCCCTCGGTTTCGAGCCGCTCCAAGTGGAAGAGGACTACGATGACTTCGAAGAACTCGAACTGCTCACGTCATCAGTAACCACGAAGGAGTCATCCAGTTGTTACTCCGAAGCAGATGCGGAGGAGGATGACACAGACCACAATCTGTCAGATGACTGCGAGGAGGAAGAGGATTCTTCCGGATGTTCTGGTGAAGACGACACCTCCGAAGTTCCCACTGTCGACTCTCCACTTCCGAAAGATGACTCCGTATCGCAGAGCTCATCAGTGATTCTCAAGAGTTCGTCTTTCAGCGAAACTTTGTGCAGGATTCCTCCTGAAGATGTCTCCAAAACGGAGCTGGCAACCGGCAAGAATAGTAGTAGTAGCAGTAAGCACAGCTACGGGCTGCAGAAAATGCCGTCATATGAGTTCAAAGTTGGGAAAGAAGGAAGTAAGGCGAACAGCGTTGTTAATGTACTCTGTAGGCATAAGCATTTCCTATTTTCTTGGCATGAATGGTTGTTGATGAAGTTACACACAAAGTCTGCTATCCAGAGAACTCTTGTATTTCGAGAAACGTGTATATGCATACTTGTCTTTCTCTCGTCTGTAAGTGCGTAAATGTTGTTAGACAACGTTTGGATGAAAGCAAAGAGTTATCTTCTCTGGTAAAGCAAACGCTTGTAGCAAAATAACACTAATCCTACAAACTCCCGCTTTCTTGGAATTGTTTTCCAAGTGTGAGTCAGGAGAGTGTGCTGTAGAAACGCAGCAGATATTTACCGATACGCAACGCTTCCAAAAAAATCTGTATTATGGATTCTTTGAAATGCACTATTTCTCTCGTCAGCCATATTCTTCGGCTCTTCTCTGCCATCTTCTTTGTGCACGTTCCGTTTCCAAATAAGTTCCACAGGCTGGGCGAGATTTATTGGGTTGATGTGGCACAATGACAATCTCAAGTAAAAATTATGATAATGGGAATGTCAGACGAATGCAGAAGTAACCTGTGAGTATGTGTACAAAGCACTTCTATTTTGGTTGTAGAAAATATTAATATTAGCTTGTTGAATGATATGCTCCTTTTGTGCATAGAATTATATGGATTTCGTAATGATTTCGAAATTCTATCGTTTTCTATCACAGTGAAAAGGATTCATTCACCCCGGAAGATTTAGTGTGATTATTGTTCCTTTTTTATGTGCTCCCAACGTACACGAAGGAATGTGGAAAGAACTGGCGGAGCAGTGAGTGTAGTTCCAGCTCATTTCCAGTCTTTCTTCAAAAGAATGTGTGGGGAGGAAGAGTTAGTGGGAAATTAATGGTTCTTACAAGAAAAAGCAATATTCCCAATGGAAGGGAAAAAGATGAATAGAATTTTGCATGGCTGCTGTGATTGACAAAGTTGACAGCTGGCAATTTCTGCTTACACGCAACATGATTGAGAAAGGAGTTCGATAGATGAAGATGAATGAATCAGAGTATATAAATGCATTCTTGGGATCGATTCAGGGCATTGTACGTCTAACAATAACTAATTGCAAGTTGGCATTATGCAAAAATCACTTTTCCGTGCTCAATAATAATATTATAAACACGGTTTTAACTCATTCAGAATCGTTCATCGAAACAGCATTCGATGGAGAATGCTGGATGTTATAATTTTCAGTTTAAAACGGGCGGTCTGAGAAAAAATGTCTTCTGCTCACTCATACATACATCTATGCAGCAGAAAGATGGAGTATAAATCGCACTAGACAAGTTAATTTCTTAATAATAAAGATAATATAGCCAATACTAAAAGATATCAAGCAGAAGCGCGGAGTTTTTCATTTCATAAATTTAACTTGAATTTTCCACTTCACTTTCCACATTCAGACATTCTTTTTTGGCTAGGAGCCATATGCACATCATTTCTTTCTCTTTCGAGATTCCACTCCACTCGTTATCCTCTGCGCTCAAAAGAGCTGAGCGTGCGTGCTTGAGCAATGTTGTTGTAACCTGTCTGCTTGAGAGAGTCATTGGATGTCGAAGCAAAAGGTGAATGTCAAAATCAATGTGTATCAATGAGGAAAAATGTATGCACATTAGAATGTCACTCTCCATCTCTGGAGAAAATGAACCTTGGGCTCATATTTCAAAAATGTTACGCAAACGTCAGCACATCTTTCATAAATGTGCTGAGGCCAGCAAGCCTATTATCTACAAATATTATTATTAGCTTAAAAGTACCTATTTGAAGGCAGCGTAGGGTTACATTGCCAAATGACCTCGTTCCAAATGGTCTGGCTATTTTGAGTAGCAGGAGAAGGATTTTTTGCATATCTAATGCACCGTGATTATTGCTGGCGGCAATTCCGTTGTTTCTGACTGTTTTAACAAGGTTAGTCAAAGTCTAACAACTGTTGTTACGCCAGCTCTGATTTTTCTGCCAAATCAAATTGTTGCGCGATGTAATGTTTATGCATGTAAAGTGCTCAATTAGTGTTGCAACATTAAACAATGTACCTGGGTTTGTTTATTAAAATGAATTAATTTTATTTCGTGATGTTCTCAGAGAAGCTCGTTGATACTCCACGATAAATTCAGACAGTTGTACAAACCGGATAGGCGGCACACCTAAATACAAAAAGAGCAATGGAGGAGTCTCTGGTTTTCTCAAGTGTTTCCAGATCTCATTTATTTGTTGCCTGACTTCACCAGACGCCCGAGCGAGTACATTGAGAACACTTCTGAAATACAGCACTTTGTGCAAACTCCGCTTGAGTATTGCGCACAGCCAAGTCAAATCTTAAACATGACGTTCTTTTTACAACTTTCAAAACATCCGTGATCAACCGTGAAGAATATTGATGTTCCATTGTATTCACTACTACAGGGAGGAATGCCTCATTTTCTCGAATTCCAAAAGAGAGCTTAACTGCTAATAATGCTAAACGAAGCATTACCCGATATTTGAGCAGTGTACAGTTGTACTAGTGGGTTGTATGCAAAATTGGCAAACCACGTTCTTTCTCTGTCTTCTCTCTCCATTTCAGTCTTTTCGAACTTTTCACCGATTACGGAAAAGCGAGATTACAATGTGAGCTTCACATATCACTCGTCTTTCTTGGAGACCGTGCACGCATACTAAATGTCTAATTGAACAAAGGAGTGAGATGTTTCATGTGCTTGGATTTCATTCCTCGTCGCTTTTGTCGTGATGACTAGCACTACCGACTTCTACTGTAAAGAAACGTCTAACGTCTCATTGAAATTGGCATGCTTTTCTCGGAGTTCTCTTCGTCAACGTGACTCAAAGTGTGATTGTCTTGCTGGGATGCTCACATTCCTCAATTTACGTGATACATATAACTAAAGCTACATATATCCCGAGTAGTTTATGCTCCTATGGCTGTGTATGCACCGCACATATTGCACATAATGTAGTCGTGCTGTCCGTGAGGTTGCGTTGACAAGAAAAGACCCGTCTTTCACGTATGCATTTTGCAGCAAACATGCCGAGCGCGAGAGGAGGACAGGGAAGTTTTTTTTTCCAAAGACAAAGATAAATGTTTGAAGAAACCTTCGTTTTTTGGTATACTTGGTCTCGAGTGGTTTCACTGGTTGGGAAAGGACAGATGCAAGGTGATGTATGTGTGCACTCCTGTGACTGCACCGCATCACACGTAATCACTCCTAAAAACTGAAGAAAGACGCTCACTATATAATTCGCATGCTCATTACAAGACAAGTGGCGCATACAGTGTGGCATCGGTTTTTAATACCTGAATGCGGTGAATACGGAAGAAGCAGACAGCGAACTGCACTTTCCTTCATTACTTGACATTCATAATATAACGCTAACACACGTTAGTTAAACGCAGTCACAATGGCTAAAAATGGACAGTATGCGTTTTGAGAAGAAGAAAAAATACATAAAAAACTAAACCCAACCTAAGACTCAAAGAACGGGTGTAGTAAATAGCCGGGTGTTTGTGTACAACCTGCGGTTATGAGCCACCAAACTCGAAGACCAACCGAGGTTAGGGGAAATCATTGTGACTCCGAAAAAACACACACGCTTTTTGCTGAACAGATATATCTAATAATAATATGACTGCTGCTACTTGGATCCTATTTTCCTTGAGTTTGGTAATGATCATGAAGTTGTTGGTGATGATGTGATGTTTGCTCTGAGGTCTTTATTGCATCTCTCTTTCCTCCACTCCACCATTTTATATCCGTTTAAGAGGGATGCCAACTTTCTTGATTCGGCATGACACTCCAAGTGGAGGCTTCCAAGTGTAAATCCAACAAACATTGGTATGTATGCAATTTAATGTGTGAACGAGCGATTTTTGTTGAATGTACAACACATTTACGAGAAAAGTTCAAAACAATTTGCTACTCCGCAGCGTACTAGTCGCCTTGTCACTCTAAAAACCAGGCGAAGGCTGTGTGCAAATCGGTGCGATTTCAGCTCACCGCTTTTAAAGTCACAGTCAACAGTACAACACACTCGTTCTTGTGTGTCATCCTAGCCCTGGTGAATGTGATACCACTAAAAACCGAAAAGACAAGTGACTCTATTTTTTCTTGCGGTGTTCGTGTGCACACAAAACCGTCATTTTTGTACATGGATCTCTTATTCAAATAATCCCATACATTTTCTCTATCTGCCAAGGTTGTATAAGATCAAGTGTGAGCATAAGGTCTTCTTCTGTCTACGTGTAATAATAATAATATTGTTTGTGTGCTTCCACCATTTCCGATTATTTTCGACATTCGTTCAGCAGCAGATGTACATGTGAATCTCTCACTGGTTGATTGCTTCCTTGGATTTTTTCCGGAGACATTATATCCTTTACATGCTTATATACATGTAACCAGCGCTTTTCGCATTAGTATGTGTATGTGTTATATATGGGATCACTGTGCTAATTTCAGCGTTTGTGGTGACTGTTTTATGACGATAGTTCAGTAGTTTGTGTTGTTTGTTGAATAGAAATAAATGGAAACAACTACACCACTTTTTTTAGAACTTTCTCGTTCCCCTCTTACTCACTTCAGTCGTAGAGAGAGGAGAGACGATATTTTTTTCAGAGACGCTCCGTCGTCTTCTTCGCTGATCATGAAACCTTTCTGCAAGTTTCATTCAGCATCTCAGCTTACATATTTTATGTGTGTGCATGTGTGCGTCTCCACACAGGCACAATGACAAATGTGATAAACGTGCGTTCTAGACGTGGATAGCGGATAACTTATGAAAAAATCGAGTTTCCACACGCCATCGCAGTTCTGCTTTCAATTTAGGGATAGCAAGATTCATTCACCTTCCTTTTTCTGACTTCTGAGTAAATCTGAACTCACGGTGTAGCTTCATCAACAACTTCATGTAGAGAAAAATGTCAAAATTAGGAAGAACTTACCTTAAAGTTTCGTGACTCCATGTCATGTAGTGATACCACAAGGAGGAGTGACCGGTAGCAGTGGAAAAAGTATGGGGAAGTCTGGTGGTGGAGGTGGTGTTCAGAGTTCTTCTGACCCATCGTCCGACTCCGGTAATCCTTCGGTGGCTAGCTCTTCGGCAACCACAAGGGGGGATGTTTCAGCATCGGTGGAAGATGGCTCCAAAGCCAATAAATCCTGTCAATCATCATCACCCTCTGCTGTCTCTGTGGCTTCCATCTCCCCATGTGTGCTGTCTTCCTTGTCATCCACATCATCGGCAAACTTTTTAGCACTTGGAGGCAATAATCTGAGTAGCTCTTCGGAGAGTGGCCAAAATAAACTGGTGAAGAGGAGCAAGAGTCCCGCAGCAGCAGGGCTTTTCACGGGATTAGGTGCGAAAATCCCTGTTATCGGCTCATCTGCCACGGCCGCTTTGGAAAAGCATTTGAAGAGTTTGAGTGTTGAAAGCAATGCAGGAGTATTTGCTTCGTCTTCCAGTGGGACCACAGCCGGTGCTACTTCTGAGAATCCCATCGACAGTGGAGGGAGCAATAAGAGAAACAGTAAAAATATGGATAATCTTTGCTTTTTATCCGCTGGGCTGCCACCGATCCCTCCAACTGGAGGTGGAGTGGCGACTACGAGTTCAATCAAAGAGCACGGACCGGTTCCTCCGTCGAAACCGACTCGAGTTTCATTATCAACCAAAGCCCGTCTGAAATCCCCGTCCAGGAAAAAGACGCCCAGTGTCAGTTCTCCTACTCCAACGATGGACGACATGACACTAGGTTCTGCTGCTCATGCAAATGGGGCGACAGGCAAATCAGGGAAGAAGAAGCTTTCTGGGAAGAGATACGCGTCATCCCTTCCTGACAGAGACAGATGCTCCGCTACGTCTCCTGTTGCGTTTGATTTGAATTCTTACTTGTGTCACAATCAGGGACCCATTGATTTCTCAACTTTACTCAACCGCGTGCATCTCCAGCAATTCTTACAGCATTCTCACCACGGTCAATCTACTCACATTCATCATCCTTCTCAGACATCAACAGGGGGCCCTCCCTCTGGAAGTGGGGTGCCATACATGGGCCATCCAAAGCCGACGAAACACTGTAAAAATAAGCACATTTGGGCACGTGCCTCTCTCGAAAGAGATACGTTCACGGGTGCACCTGTTTCCTCTCCTTCACCCATGACCGGAATGACATGTGGTGGAGGTGGTAACAGTTTTAGTGCAAGTGGTCACCCTCCTCCCAGTATGACGGATAATAATAAGCCATCATGCAGCTCAAAGTTATCGGGAGGTGGGGCAAATCCTTCAAATAGGCATTCATCATATCACCCAAATTATGGATTAGGCCCGGGTGCTGCCTCCATTGTCGGAGACTCGACGGCAGCTGCCTTATCCGCGGCAGCGGCTGCATATAATGCTCACTTACTTTTTAGTAGGCCGACGAGTCCGCTCTTCCTTGACTCTGCGAGTTGCTGCAGTGATTACAGTGCCTATTGTCCGGGTTGCTCGGCAAAAACATTTCCGCGTGTCGCACGAACTGGAGCGCACCACGGCTTGTGTTATTGTTGTCATCAGGGGAGTAGTAATGGATCTGTTTCGCAGCAGTCCAGCAGGGCCCCGACTGCTGGTGGTGGTGGTGGTGCTGCGGGTTTAGCAGATAATGCAAGTGGCATTCTTGGGGGAGGGGTAATAATAATAATATTAAAAAAGTGGTTTGTGCTGAGATTTCAATTTTATCCTGTGTACACACATTCTCCTTTCGGTCTCCACCCAATTTATAGGGGAGTCCAATGCTTTCACCGACGTTTTTGTAGTTATACTTTTGGCAACAAGGTCCACTTTCAATTTAAAAAACTTGTTTTACGGTATATGGATATATGATACGTTTCAGTTGACTTGTCGACTTTTTTTTCGCTTACAGCATGTCATCATTTTTTTCTTACAAAAAGTGCCTTTCAAAAAGGATATGGTTTTTGTTTGATTGTTTTTTATCAAAAGCTTTCCCCTCCTTTTGACGTTATGATGAATGTTCTCTGCAATTTGATGTAATAGGGATCTCTGCTCGGCCTTGACTACGAGGAGCGTCTGCTAAGATTGGAGGGAGATAAGGATACACTCCATCTCCAAGTCTCGGTGTTGTCTGACCAGATTGAAGCTCAAACTGCGAAAATCTATGATTTGGAGAAAATGTTGGATGACAAGAGGAATGTGTTGGAATCCACGGAAGAGCACTTGCAACGGGTAAGAGAGAACAGTGAACATAAATCATTTTTGAGGCCAACTTTGTTCTTGCTTGTCCAAGCTCTTCTTGTATTTGCTCTGTTGAAAAAATTGTGCATCTACTCCTTTCTCTACTACTTCTACGCTTCCACACACACAAAACATTCTCTGGGACGGAATGATGCTCCGAACATCTACAGATATTTGCGGAATCTTTTGATACCTTCAAACAGGAACTCCTCCTCCGCTCTTCTCTAGAAACTCAAAAGTTGGAGTTGATGACAGAAATATCGAGTTTGAGACTTAAGCAAGCATCGCTGGAGCGTGAAAATATAGAGCTTAAAGACAGGGTCGTCGGGCGGTCCACTGGGGACTTGAGCTATATTGATGGAGTTGCTGGTGGAAATAGTCGGGTGTGGGAAAAACCACCCA
Organism: Alloscopus bannaensis; assembly: GCA_027743745.1. Taxonomy (NCBI): domain Eukaryota; kingdom Metazoa; phylum Arthropoda; class Collembola; order Entomobryomorpha; family Entomobryidae; genus Alloscopus; species Alloscopus bannaensis. The sequence goes on from JAHZMW010004538.1 coordinate 13,855, forward strand.
TTGGACCGGAGAGAGCAACATCCCCGGCTCACAGCGTTTCCCTGGATGCCGCAGCAGTTGCCTCGCGCTCCAGGTTAGGAAGTGGAGGGAGTGAGCATCATCATCCACATCCACCTCAAAGAACAAGGGTGAGTGAGCTTATCTTCAAAAGCTAGAGTTAAGACTTGGTCTGCTGCCATAAATTATTGTAAATTAAATACTTGATTTTAGATAGGAACGCCGATATCACGAGTAAAGAACGTTGGCTAACTTGTAGAGATGTAATATATGACGATACCGTATCTTATCATGAAGCCTTGATGTACTCCGAAAAAAATTCCTGACAGAAGGGTGAATTAAACGAGTTTAGAGGTGGTGTGTCATTTCATTGTTTTACCCAGAGTGAGGGAACAGAGATCAGTGAACACGTCTGCTGAGTTGATTACTCCATGTTTCGTGATAAACTGGTGGCGATAAAATAACAATGTTAATTTGACACATTGCAGACTCCTCCGGCGAATGCTTACAGACGTGTGGATCAGTCCGCCTTTGGCACCATCCCAAGAAGGTCACCGCACTCTTCCCAGCTGTCGACGAATACTACAGCGTTCAACGGGAACCTCGGCGGTCAACTCGGTTCAGACAGTCATGGGAAATCGGGGAAGAGCAATTCCCTCTCGAGTGGAAACATTCATGCCATCACAAGCCTTAGCAGTGGTATTATACTCATCAAATTATACGTAGTCATACATAAACGCGTGTATTATCTTCGTATTTGTGTTGGATTGAGCAAAAGCTTTAGGCTGAAACAAGGGAACAGGCATAGCCATACAAACTGCGGGAGAGTTGCCTCATTTTGCCTCTCCTTTCAATTTGCTTTCTCTCTTCCGCCATCACATTAAATGCAAATTCCAAACTGAGCTTGAGCAAACACCCTATATATTTTCTTTACCAGTACCATCGCCACCACACCACCAGAAACAAAACCAGGTACACATTCACCGACCAAATCCCATCATGCCTGCCTCCGCAGCAGCAGCCGCAATTCTGCATCAACAGAAACATGAGGGAAACATGAAAGCATTTTGCCCTGGAGTTATTCTAGTAGAGACCATTCCAGGTGGCATTGATGGGCATACCACACCTTTCACTAATGTAGATGATTACTGTCACAACAACAATGATTCTGTAACTTTCAAATCCTTTTCGCCCTCCTTTTCCACCCCCTCTCCACCCCAACATGGGGTGACTTATTGTGAACTGCCTTCAAGGGGTAGTGCTTCCTCCGCCTTTGGTAACCCTCAACCTTTCGCGAGTAGCACTTCTGGGGCTTGGGCGTATAGAAAAGCACGCGCTCGGGGTGGCACTTCAAATCCTTCGCAGGGAAGTCTCGTCTCAGCTATATCCCGTGTCTTTAATCCTCGTTCCAGCTGTCGTAGCACGTCTACACCAAATCTAGGTTTGGGATTTTCTCTTTCCAAAACTCTGTATTTTTTTCACTTTTTTCCATTCATCTTTGGATGTATGTATTGCTTGCTTCGTATACACTTATAATAACCACGCGCTTGTTCCACATTGTGTGGTGGAAACGATTGCATGGAGGATTGCTTTTAGCTTGTATTATTTTTTAGTGTTTTGTCAACATTTCTTTTCATCTCTGTCTTTTGAGAAGTTTCCCCCTCAGCCTTTGTCTGATCTTGGGAGATTAAATAGGATTTCTTGTTTTCCCTTCTCTTGTTTACGGAACTGTGCAAAGTTAGCCAGTAAAACGATGGCGCTTTCCTGGTTTCTTCTACTTTATGATATTTCTTCGAGGAACAAAGTGGTCTGTTTCTAGAGGTTTGAAATAGAAAAGTCATTATATTTGTTTAACCTTTTCTGTATGTTTTGTGCTAAACCATTTCCAAGAGAGAGAAGAGGAAAATTTTTGTTCTCTCTTGTTGACTGGTTTTCCCTTGTCCATCAAATCTTACACTTTTCATTTCCCTGGTTGTTTGTTTGTTTTTATGTATACACTCTGAAATACTAGTCCAACTGAACAAATCTTTGGTATAATCTTTTTTTCCACTTTTCACCGTTCCTGGGTTCGGTCGGATCATGATGAATTTTGAATTGCGTATTACTACACATTGCAAAACAGCCCACGCACCAAAATATTATGACTTACATCGGTAGGTTCTGTCTTTTTGCATAGGAAGCTAACGTTTTTTATGCACTAGATTTACGCAACGGCTTTATGAGGAATTGAACTACCATGCATTTCAGTTGACACGCAAACGCCTTTGTTCGAAAAAGAGGAGGCGAGATTTGTATTGTTCGTTTAAACTTAGGAAACTGCCAGAGGGATGGATATTTTATATGAATGCTTCGACTACAAAAAACTTTTTTACGCATTCTCCGAATCCTGATGAATTCGCTCGTAGTAATAATAACACTTCATTTGATGTTTGTTTGTGTCACCTCGTAGTCTCCGTATCGGACAATAAGGATACGGAATGGGAGAGAAAGACTGATGACTCGGGGGTAGGTGGGAACAAAAGCAAACAGTCTCCAAGTGGGAGCAGTAGCAGTCATAAATCCCGTGGAATTCTAAGAATATTGGGCAGGCTTAAACGGAGCAACTCTGGAGGCCTAGATAATGATGTAGCTCCAGAGAATACGGGGCCATTTGTCCGCGGAGGCGTACGAGCTACAGCTCATCCAAGACTTGGTTGGATGAAAGATCCAAGTCCTATCAAAAAGTAAGAGATTTTTCTTTTCCTTTCTATGTGTGTTGTGACGGAGTCTTGCATCTTATATTAGGAATATGATATCGTAATATTGTCATGAAAGATATGGAAATCGAGACACGAACGAAATACCCTGTTACAATCTCTCTTTTTTGCAATTTTCCTCCTCTCTTGATGATCAGTCATGTGTGCTTGAGCCAGAATACTAGGCATGCATATTATTGTATCATTTTCTGCTTGGTTCACCGCACTTTCTCTATATTCAGGCCTGATGGACCTGTTACCTCATGGGATTCTGAAGCAGTGATAACATGGTTGAATTATCTCGGTCTTGGGACATACTCCGGGGAGCTGAAGAGATGGGTGAAGTCAGGCCAGCAGCTCGTCCTGGCGAACAACCATGAGCTGGAAAAGGAATTGGGGATCAAGGTAGAGTACAGAAATGATTTGATTGAAAGAAGCTCTCTAAAGTGTGTACGACGTGTGTAGTACCCATACAATATTATATTATGTACTTTGCACTTGTGCTTTCTCCAAAAAAAAACGTCGACCTCATGATAGCAGTGAGTCGTGCTTGACACAACCTGAGGATTTTTTATGATGCAAAACAAGTTTGAGTGAAAGCTTCGTAAATGCGTACGTCAACGAAGCGGATATTATTTTGGGGTCAGGGGGTTCAACAATCCTATTATTTAGGATTTCCTTATCCTGCCTGGAGAGACAACAACGAGCACGCTAGTTTAATCTGACCAAGTAGTTTGGACCTGTTGCTTACCCTTTTAGTAAATCCCCAGCCAGATGAGATTGTATAAAAGTACAAGAAATTTCCTTAAGTCATCGTTTAGCCTCGTGAGTAAATCTCGTCGACATTTAAGGACATGTTCTTGGCAAAGGAAACGTATAGACTCACCATATGAGAAAAGTTGCTGACAATGAAGGAATGTAGAAAAGTTTTGGTTCCCTTTTTATGTTGTTAAACTCGGTTGGTTAAGTTTTATAAATGCCGAGTTCTCTGTGTCTCTCATGTTTACTGTTGTCCTCCACTTTGTTGTAGAACACACTTCATCGGAAGAAATTGAGCTTGGCGTTGTACGCGCTAAAGCATCCCACAAGGAGTCTTTCATGGAAGCCAGGATTGATGGGAGAGTACTAGGTCACTTAACAGCGGAGGATTTAGTCTCCCTGAAAGTCACAAGTGTTTTACATCATGCCAGCATCAAGCGAGGTATTCAAGCCCTACGAATTCACAAGTTTCATCCCGACTCCCTTTGTCGTCGTGGAGGACCAAATCCAGGAGCTGTAAGTAATGGAACAGGAGGAGTTGTCGGAACGAACAGTAATGGGAGTAATGGAAATGGGGAGCACTGTGTCACTACCCTTCCTTCAGGATCCTTATGGGGGCCGAAGCATGTTGCGACGTGGAGCAATCACCGAGTAATGGAATGGCTTAAAGCTATCGGTATGTATTTTACTACTAGCAGGAGTGATGCATGGTTTGACATGGGAAACGTGAAGGGAAACCTTGTGTTAAACAATACTTGTCTTCTCTCTCCAGATCTTGCCGAGTACGCTCCAAATCTTAGGGGATCTGGTAAGGATTAAAAGTGTTCTTCTTCAGTATCTTTTCTGCAAACAAAATCATCTTTTCACAAAAGCCTGCCACTCTCCACGAATCCCTATAAAGAGCACAATTTGCGTTCTCCCTCCTTCTGGACAAAGGGAGAATTTTTAAACAATGCTTTCACTTCAACAACCTCCTTCCATTTTCACCATGCCTGTTTACCTATATGGAGAAAGCACACGAGTTTGCTTTTTACTTTTTAGCAAGTTAATTTAAATGAATGCTCTGCTCGGGCGTGTAGGAGGCTAGTTTTTTGGACGCTTAAAAATTACATTAGAGTGCTCTTCACCGTGTCTTCGATTGTGTGTCGAATAGGTGTGCACGGGGCTCTTATCATATTTGAATCGCGCTTCAACTCAGAACTCATGGCCACAATGCTAGCTATTCCAGGAAGTAAAACTTTGCTCCGACGCCATCTCAGTCTTCAGTTTAACGAGCTAGTCGGTAGACACATTGTTCAAGAGAAACGAGTCGCAGAAACGGCCGCGGACTTCATTCCTTTAAATCCTACAACAAAAGTGAAGGTACGTCATGTCGACTTTATGTATATCTCCCCAGTTCTTTCTTTGATGTTCCAGTAATTCCCAAAACGAACGTCTTTTGTATGCAAAGGGATTAAGCAAATTTTGTACGAGGAGTTTTAGAAAAACGTGTGTTTTCACAAGTAACTAGCTTGTTTTTTTGGAACATGACTTGAACAGTTAACAGTGCACACACGTCTCCTCCATTTTTGGGGAACATTTGAACAACATTTTCCTCGTTAGATTCTTTATGGTAATTTCTATTTACTTTCCAGCTCCCAAAGAAATCCCAATTCCCACTGAGGAGGAAAAGACTCAGCACAGAAATGACAGAGGACTTGCTTTGTCCTCCGGATCTCAACACGTATCCATTTAATTCTGATTCCATGACTCAGGTAAAGAACTGGGAGAAATTCCTTTGTGTAAAAAGCTTGTCAACGCACACGAATTCCATGCTTTTCTAACACGTAACTACTAAAGCATAATGTACTATGCGCAGTATGGCAATCATAATGGACTCTCGAAATTTTTTCACTTTAAGTGAAAACCCTAAAAAAATTCTAGTCATCCAGCAGAGGAGTGAAAAGGATTTTTTTTTGTCTCTTCTTCCAGATAACGGCGGGAGTGAAGGAGATGTCTGTGGATGGGCCAAAGGCAGAGGAGAAAGTTAGTGACATCTGATGAAATATCTGCTTTTCCTTTCTAATTAATTAAGGTTGTTGCTCGCGCACATTCTCGTGTGTGCTCGAAGAAACAACATTGTTGAGCTTGTAAAAGATTTAAACGCGACTCTTTGCTCAAGAAGAGTTGTCTGTTGCAGGGGAGTGACGAATGGTACGTGTAGTCTACATTGTGAGAAGGGAGTAAATGAGATTTTTCCTTCTCGCCCATTCTAGTGTCGTTCTAGTGAGATGGAGGAAAAGGGGGTAATGTAATTTTGTGTTGAATTTTATATGATTTTAATCCTGACGTGAGTGGGGGGAGGAAATCACATTTTAACGAGGCAACTCTACAGCAGCTATTTACGCTTGTGCACACAAGAACTTCCCATCGATAGTCGCGTAGTTCGCTGTGTAGTCCAAGGTAATTAATTAGCTGTGCACGAAACAACATTCGCTTTTGTAGTGCACCTTTTGCGGTAGCTTTCTCCGCATGGGGGAACTTGATGATGACGTTACATCCACTAGAGTGTGTTCAGACAAGAAGATTTCTCTCAATCTTCGCCATTTTGAGTGTGCCTTCTACTTCGGAAGAGCTTACTGACGTCTTCCATTTTACTAAATAATTATCCGAACAACAAAATCGTATTAACTTTGCAGCTATAGTATTGAGTGTGTGTGTAAAATGCAATTATGTATTGAGGTAGCTAAAACGTTTATAAGCAGTCGGTGTTTGGCGGGTGAAATAGAATGCAAAAAATGGTAGTCACTCACCGCACAGCGGGAGCTCAGTGAGAAGAACAGCAATAATTATATGTAAAGTGAGAATATTTGCCTTTATTTGTTTACTTTCAACAAAGAGTTTTATCTGAATGACAGCAGATGCCTGCTGCTGATGCCATTCATTTTCACAAAAACACTGAGGGCTTACACCGTATTATATAAGATGTTCGAAAATACACTATAAAATATCGCTCTTATTTTAATGTACGTTTATATATGTACACGCTACACACAAGTGTTGTACCTTACGTAAAGAACCTTCTATCACAATAAGTTAGATGTGTGCACAAACGAAGTAAGGGGGAAATCAGAATACAAAGGAACAAAAAAGGGGTTGTAAGTATACGGGAGCGAAATTAAAATGACGATGGGAAATACAGAGCTTATGAGAGTAGCTTCTATTGTCGAGCTTACTAAAACACAGGGAAAAAGTGTTCCTTTAAGAGGATTTTTAACGCAACACCGACTCACTTCAGAGAGGAACGTGTGTTCGACATTATTTAAATGAGAGGCAAGAGAACATCAAAGAAAGTGGAGAAAAAAAAATATAATATACAAAACTACAAACGCAAACGGATGTACTACATCACACTTCTTCTTGTCATTAACACTAAAACACACTACTATAGGAATTACAAAACCTACGCGATTTTAAAGAGATAAGAAAAATTATTTAGCGATTTCCACACAGCTTTCACTGTCGTTCTTCTTTTTTTGCTGTAAAGATTCCACTATCTGAATGTTTTTTTTTTAGATTTTTCATGTTTTTACACAAAATAGTGTGAATATAGTAGATATTATAAATGTAGTCTCAAAGGATTACAGTTGTTTTTAATTTCAAAAATCTCTTTCTTATATCATAGAACGTGTAGAAATGCTTAATACTTTTACTCCCATAATATTGTATCAATGCTTTCCTTGTTTTCTGACAGATGACTTCTGAATCATTTTCACCTGTGTGTGTTTGTTAATCTTAGAGAAACTTACTTAAATATATGTTATAATGAATTGTGGTACATGTTTTTTTAGAAAAATTACTCTTTTTCAAGTAAATGTAATACGAGTATAATTACATGGTTCCGATGAAGTACATGATCCTTTTAATAGTGAAACTGTAATTTGTTCGTTTTGACAATACAGCTTTGGAAAAATTGTACTGTGTGAGCTGCGTCGATATATACGTATATATTAATATCAAAAGAGTAATGTTGAGAAAAATAAAGATATGTGACCCTCTGTTTTGAGTTACGTTTGATTCCATCGGTTCCATGATCTCTCTACAGTTTCCTTCCTCATATTATTCGGGAATATCCATCATATTTTTTGTAGACTTGACGTTGGTTATTTGTTCATTCAGCTAGAGGAGGAGAAAGTTGACTTCTATGTGTGTGTTGTGTATGGATTATTACCGTTTTTTGTATTACCAACTCCGAAATGTATCCTATAATACACTGAATCGTTCGCTACAGTCATTCATCACCATAATGCTGGCAAGTTCACCTTGATCTTGATAAGTGCATTTTATGCCTGCTTTCAATTTAATCTAGCACACAAACGACTGCTGTTGTGTATGCCTTAAGCTAAGACTGTGTGACCGGAGAAACGATTTTTTCTACTCTCAAGCAAATCAGAGAGAAAGCAAGAAATATTTCCCATTAACGTATAACCAATATACAACTTTCTGATTGTGAATAAAATACGTCTCTCTCCTTTGCACGAGAGAGTGTTTCAGGGAAAGTGTGGAAGGTTGAGTAAACGTGCAATATCCGAACGGAAATTTATGACGATTTCAACGTATGGATTTGGATTATGTCAAGGAAAAATCTGCTTTTACTGGAGGATGAAAAGCTTTAATGTGTTGAGTTATGCGATTACGATATGTGTTTGTGTGAAGAAGTGAATAAGCGTATGAATTTCCTTTTATTTACTGATTTTCCTTTTAGCTCTTTGCCTTTACGTGGAGTGATCGAGCAAAATGCGTTGATTCTGAAGGAAATTTCGCAGTGCTCAATAATAAAAATAAATGCCTCGTAATTTGCTGTTTCATCCAGAAAGAAAAACAAGTGACTCATTCTGCGTCTACTTTCCTCCCTTTAGTCCAAATCTCATCACGTGTAACGTACAAATAAATATTCCACCAAACCCCCCACCCATTCAAGACAATTTACTTATGAAAGAAGTGTATAATAAATATGAATTTGAAATGTGTTCAAAATCAGTCTCGCCCGTCATCGTATCATTCTGGCTAAATTATGAATTTTTAAAACTTCACGTCACCACTCATCACAACGAAGGAACCTCAGTAAACTTTTATATGTTTCGTGTTCCAAATTATGTACAATTCTTGGAATCCCGATGTAGAGTTGCGAACCTCCTTGTCCTTATGTCTCTTTTTTAGACTTTTGTTTCATACATAGTACCACCAACCACTTCATAATACTACACACAGGTTGGATATTGGATATAATGGATATTGTAGAATTCATCCTATTTGGTTGACTGTTTCACAATATAATTTAGCAAGGCAAGTCCAACCCAGAGGAAGTACAGGTCCTTCATTGTATTGAATACTAGTTCTAAGGCCCATCGGACTCGGAGCTCCTTCATTTTTTTCCTATTCGTACAGTACACCAGAAGAAGCGTATGCATTACATTCCCTAAGAGGAAGTTGACGGAGAATCCAACACACCATGTCAAAGTTGTCACGAGGTTGTTCTGGAAGCGAGAAGAAAACTTTATAATATATAATACAGAACACAGTAGCAGCAGTATGTTACATCTCACTCCATCCTGACGCAGAAAATCATCTCATCTCGGAAAAAAGTCAGAAAAAGAGAAAAAAAACTAGTAGATTGCTGTCTCTCTATTTTCCCCCTATTTTTCTGCCTCTTCTACAGATACAACTGTGCACAACAGCAACTCACTCTGTTGTGTGTCACATAAGTTTATATGATGACATAAAAAATCCTAACCCTGCTTTTCTCCCTTGTGCTGTCTCTTTTTTTCATTTCTCCCTTCCACAACAACTACTCATCCAAAAGTGAGCTGTACACGTTGACAGAATGAGAAAAGGTGGGTCGTAAATCTTATGAATGTTTCAGTGATTTTTCACAACACATACGAATTTCGTCCACTGAGCAAAATGTGTAAAGGGGTGGGAACAGAGGTATAGACATACGTCTCCCCCTTTATACATACATATATTAGTAGCCATCCATACGGGGGAGAGAGATGAGTAAATATTTGCATAAACTGTGTATGTATGTGTACCGGGGGATAATGTGTGCTTTCATCGTCGTCATCTTCCCTAACCTTTTCCCAACATCTTTACTTGATGCTGATGATATCATATTTTATTCAAGATGCAGACCTACAGCTCTACATGAATATAGTGCATGAGTGAGTGTAATCTTACCTCAAATATCCCTGTGTAGAAGATAGCGGCTAAGATGGCTTCAACGAGGTTTACGAACATTCCCTGAAGTCCCCACAGACAATCTGTTAACAAGATAAAAATGTATTTGGAACACATAGACAAACACAATGTGATACTTGGAAAGAGAAAGTGGGGTCTATTGCGAGATGGATTTTTTTCTCTCTTGTGAAAGTTTCGCATAAGAAAAGAACATATGCAGTGACAACATTTTAAAAAAATTTAAAAATGAGCGATTCTTTCTCTTGGAGAAAGTGAAGACTATATGATCTTCCGTTGAACAAGGGGAAACACTTAAATCGTCTTGATGGATGGTTTTAAAGTAACTAGATCATGCTGAATGTACGCTGTAGTTGTAATAGTGGACACTGTATTTATTATTAACTCCAGTTAAATTCTTCTCAAGGAATAGTGAAGAAAGATGGAAAGGGCAGAGTGGGGTAGTCCATCAAATTCTAAATGTCAAGGTAAATATTTGAGCTGGACCAACAGTGAAACCACTTCCAAAAGGGAAAGTGACTATTCGTCTACTTTTAAAAAAACTAGCCGTATATTAAGATGACAAGTTAAAAAGAGGATTTAGAGTGTGCAAACAGTACGAGAGAGTTACTTACTGTGAGTCATAGAATTCCCAGGAAGATATGGATTATTTGATACTGGACAAGGCTTCTCTTCTTCTTGGTCCTCTTCTTCCGATCTTACGATTCTACTTAACATATCGTCGTCATTATCTTCTAAGGGGGAAGTCGATGCGAGGGAGTCAGTTACATCCATACCTCGTCCCCCATCGTCGAGGGGTTCGAGGTCGGACACATCACCCAAAATTGCCGGACATCCTTCGCTTTCCAAGCCAACAACTGCGGGATTATCTACCCCACTGCCGCCACAGGAAGTAGAAGCAGTGGGACAGCAGCAATTCTCGCAATCCGTATTGTGACAGGAATCGGACTTGACAAGTGGTTCTCGACTCTGTTCTTGACGGTAGCAACTCAACCAATACCAGTACAGGAAGAACGATGATGATCCCAAAAACTGTGTGGCAAAAAAAATCCATTTTCAGTGACATGAGACTCGGTTTGACACAGAGAAAATTCGAAAATTGCCGCTAAACCTGTCTAACGCACACTTTCCCATTTCTATAAAAATAGGCATATAAGAGGGTTGGATTTTTGAAGTTGTCACAACAAGCATAAAAGCGTGGACAAACTTTTTAAAGTTTTTGACTACGTGCGAACATTTCCAAGCACAAAGCTACTTTATAGGCATACTCAAGCTGTTATCACTTTTAGATGTGATTGAATCTAAAAATAAATTTCAATCAGGCCAAACTCATGGGAAAGAGTTAAAATGTAATTTACAGCTTGCATATACTATATTTGAGGGAACACTGTATGTAACATGAAAGAAAATCAAAACTTACGAAGGAAAAGTAGCACACTATAGCTGCAGCCAAGTGTGGATCACAACCACTGCATGGACTAATCATGGTGGTGATTACGATGTCAAAATCCGATGTCAACCTTTCCCGATATTAATTTTCTCTTGGTCTCAAAATAAACTGTTCACCATGTCGAGTTTTTTTCATAAACTGCCCCGCTGAACTCCAATAACTCTTCCTGCTGCTTTCTCTTTCTCTCACTCAATAGCGATGAAAGTCCAATAAAACTCGAGTGAAGACGAAGGATGATGATATATTTTTCATTTAAAATTAAGTTTGCAACCCATTTCGAAGTAATGCCATTTTGAGTGATTCACAGCGGGTAGCGCTGATGACGAAAGTTTGTGTGGGGAAAACAAGGACTCCAATTCCATACTAGGATTGCTGTGTCGATCGCACTTTTTTCTTGGGAACCTTTTTATCTCCTGTGGAGTCGAAGGTATAATAATATGCTACATGCAGAATATTTCTATATCACACCGGCGGGAGGCTCACAAAGATAAGCTTATAATCGGGTGAAACAGTGCGATATGAAAAAAAAGACCGTGTTCCACACAGAATTATAACTCGGATTTCGCCTCCAGTCGATGGACCAGTAGCACATTGTCAATTGTATGTTTCACACTCACCACCATACGCTCTCCGAATAAAGTCACAGGAGCACACAACACAACAACAAAAAACTACTGACGATGAGAAAACCATGAAACTTATTGAGAGAAAAACTTGGAATCTCTGAGGTTGAGTCTGGACTCGAAAAAAAAACTCCTCAACAAAGAGAGCGAGAGTTTTTTTTGTATCTCACTTTCTCCCGTCTCTGTTAGTGAAAGAGTTTTTCCTTGCTTGATCGTCCTCCTATCCTTTCGGGAGCAGCTGCTGTCAAATACTGATGATGAGGAAATGGGAAAGACACAATTTTATGGAGACATATTCCTCCTCGCTCTGCCTCCGCTGGTGTTGGTGCTCCTCTGGAGAATTGAGATGGAGAGTAGTTGTGAGCTTCTCCTTGCAGCTTGCCTTCATGCCAATAGCAAACAGCAAGGTTTCCCTTCTCCCCTGGTCTTCATTTGAACTCCTCACTATGTCTTCCTTTCTCTCCTGCTGGAGTCACTCGTGAGGTCTCTCTAGTGATATTAAAGAATTGAGCAAAACTATTCAGACCTCTTGCACACATACACACACCCTCTTTCTTTTTTCCCTGTATACACATCATCCTAAACGAAAAAAGCCTTGAGTGCTAGCCACCACCTCTACTGAACAGTCAAAAAAGTATGCAGAGAAATTCACAACTCCCTGATAATATATGTTTGTATATACTAAAGTATTTTTCTCAACTTTTCCCTGCATATCATATATTACCCAAGTGGGGGCATTCCACCCTTACATTTAGATGTACGACAATATTTTTCCTTAAACCTGACTCTTTTTTCTCTGATGCTTTCTCCCACTTTTTCTATGCAGGCGAGCACGCACACATGAATTACTTGGAGAAAAGAGAGTATCCACCAGACCAGTCGTTATGTAGCCATTATAAGTATGATCCTACGTGAGTGTATGAATAAGCAGGTATATTGGGTGGAGAGAAAGCATGTAAGTACATCAACCGGATATACGGTATCTGATGCATGCCAAAGGAAAACGTAGGAGGGTGCTCTGTAAGAGCCGCTACCACGTATCATAAGAGTAGCCAACTTTAAATACTACGAATAAGTGGTCGTAATCGTAATCCAAGGTATGTACGTCCGGAAGAGAAAAAAGTGAGCTTCACGACTTGACTCGGTGTAATAAATGACTTGGCCTCCGACTGCTTTTCACTTTTCTCAGAGTTCAACAATCAGCCTCTTGTACGGGAAGCTTACCAGTGAATCTTGTAGTCTTTATAATTAATATTCAATTTTGGAGGATTTTTTTCTTAGGGATCCACTCATCTAAATTTTTCGAGCAAAGTTACGTCCATTTCATACTTCAAGTAGGCTCTGTAACGCGACCATTGTGTTAAGAAATTTACATTCATTCATCGTGTGACTGTGATTCACTGATAAGCTCTACGTATTTGGGTTGCCTACATCTGAATCTGCGAGTGTGTCCACAAAATAGGATGTTCCTGCGTGACATATATGCGGGCTTTCCTCCTCATGTCTCTACACTAGTATTTTTATTCTGTGGACAAAGTTTTGTGTCCTGCATTTTTCTTTACGTTGAAAGGGCAGCATGAAATGGAATTAAAAATAACAAGCACACAGTGTCTGCTGTCGACTTTTTTGAAGAAAGTCCAGCCTTGTGTTTTTCCTTCAAAAACTCCTACATTCCGTGTCTATTATTAGGTGGCAATTTATAATTTACAGAGTTTGCAGCTTGCATGATTGCATGTGCGCACCAAAAGACACTCTGTCATCTCGTAGAAAAACACAGCCTACAAGTCAGCAGGAGTTGTGTGGAGGAGAAATGTGATGTTTTCGGAATTAATAATGATGCTGCACACTAATGGAATGTACTTTTCTTTCTTACTCTTTGACAAACACAAAGACAGTACATGGTATAAGTGAAAGGCACGATTCTACAAAGTGGAATGGTCCGCTCGTCAAAAAAGGTCTCAATTAGTCATTGACTATCGGAACTCGGAAGGTCATCAATGAAATTACATGTTGTACATCTGT